>CAOKZL010005649.1:0-10331 GCA_948472985.1 Iguana delicatissima | reverse complement strand
AGAAATACAGATATCTGATTGAAAATTTGTAGATTGCAGCACTAATTTTAATAGCAACCTTTCAAAAACTAATTCAATATCTTATTCTCAAATAATGGGTGTACCCAAGTATGACATATGGTGATGAACAATATTGACAGCACATAAAATCTTCTGGGAAGGCAACTCTGCTTTCGTTCCACAATTTCAGAAACAATGGACCACCTTTACTCCATTGGGGACAACTGCAATGTAAACATGCAGACGTTTATATTTGCTTTACGTAATTTCATTCTTTATATTTTCCATTTGATACCTACAGATGTAATACTTTGTATACACTTTTATTTTAAAAAACAGACTTCATCACTTAACTGTTAAGTGATGCTCATTACATGTCTTGTATAGTATTGTACTGTCTGCAATGAGGGGTGTGTGTGTGTGTGTGTGTGTCTCCCCAAATGCCCCAAATATCTTTACTTTTATCATTTACTTTTTAAAAAATGCCAGGACTCAGATTTCTTGGAACTTCCAGCTTCTGCCTTTCCCTTCTCGTTTGACCTGAGGACATGTGAAGTAACTGCATCCTGCATGTGTCCAATTCTTTTCTTCTCTCCTTCACATAGTTCCGTCACTGTAGAGAGAACTTCTGAAGTGATCCTGGCATAAATTAAAACTGTGCTTAGAAGCCTTCTCTGCTAGGGATATTTTTATCCCTAAACCTGGCTGTCTGAAAAAGTAGGGGTGAAAATTAAATGAAAAAAGTAGAGATATTTGGGGCATTTTGGAGGACATACTTTGGGGATTCCCCTTGAGCAACACCAACCAGTTGTTCTGCAAAGATTTGCAGACTACCCATTCTATTTTGTTGTAAGTTTCCATTAATTTTTTCTTGTGCTACTCATAGCTATTCTTTTTGCAACAGTGCAATCATGCAAGCAATGCTTTTTACCCCGTGAGACGATCAGTGTTTTCGAGAAAGCTGCTCTTTCTACCCCAGCTGTATGGCACTTGAGGATGGAGACAATATTTACCATCAGAAAGAATGCTGGATTTAGGATAAAGCCAGTGCTGTGGGAAGGAACCCAGAAGCTTTGAGGATGGCTACTAAACGCATGCGCAGTGATCAGTGTGTTGGACTACAACCCTGGAGACCAGAGTTCAATTCCCCACCCAGCCATGGAAACTCAGTGGGTAACCTAGGGTGCATCACACACTCTCAGACCCAGAAAACCCCGTGATAAGTTCACCTTACATTCGCCATAAGTCGGAAATGATTTGAAGGCATACAACAACAGCCTAAACTCACCACATTAGAGTAAAAATAAATACATCCAAATACAGCTCTCTCACTCTCCTTTCAATTTTAGAAGCTGTTTCCCACGCAGTTGGTGGAATTGCTCTTTTAGATGACAACACATTCAGCCTCTCATTGTGCATGTGAGACTCCAGAAAAATATAACCTTAATATTTACAAATTCAGAACTGTCTTGAGGGCTCAGCTGGGTGTGTGTTCTAAGACAAAACCAAATCATCAGTTTTTCATCTAGCACTGTAATAATACTCCTGCTTGCATTTCACCTTAACAGCTGATAGCGTGAAATGGTTAATGGCGCCAGTAGTCAAGTTCCCAGCTCTCAGTCATGAACTCATTGACTACACGGGCACTGGACAGCTACCATCTTTCCGCCTTCTCCCATCTACTATATAAAAGTCAAAGTTTGGGAGTTTTGTCTGTATCAGGCAAAGACTTGACCTTATACGATTGGCTGTGTGAGGTGAAGACCTCATATGAGTGGCTGCCTGAGAAGGTTCTATGGAAT
Organism: Iguana delicatissima; assembly: GCA_948472985.1. Taxonomy (NCBI): domain Eukaryota; kingdom Metazoa; phylum Chordata; class Lepidosauria; order Squamata; family Iguanidae; genus Iguana; species Iguana delicatissima. Next base: position 8,529 of record CAOKZL010005649.1, on the reverse strand, counting down.
CCTGAGGTTTGCAGCTTAGGGAAGAGCCTTTAGAATTCTCAGCCAGAGAGCTTTGGGCCTGGCCAGTTGCTATGGAGATGAGGCCTAGCAGCACGGAGGAGGGCAGTGTACTTCCCTCAGGAACCCAACTTCTGTATGTTAATAACTCTGAATACATATTGGATTGGGGAATATGGGGAAAAGTTACAGATACTAGACAAGACAGTTTGGGGGATTAGAGATACAGGATCTCAAATGTTTCTAACAAGTATTACCTGTGAGAAAATAAAATCCTGGGCAATGCCAGGTATGTACACTAATCTACTATAATATAAGTTTGTGATTAAACGGTCTTATAATACATACATCTGTAATGCGGTCTTCTTATTCTCCTACAGCCTTCAATTTTTCCCAATGTTATTGCCATGGGAAAAGAAAACACTGGGAAAAGCTGACAACAGTAAGAAGAGGAAGACTGCATTGCTTATGAATCGATTCACTACAGAAAGCCACAGTCCTCAGCCTGCAAGACTTGAACAGGGCTGTTAATAACAGGCAGTCTCTTATTTGCAAGGTCACCTGTGAATATCCACATTTATTGGACATAACAACAAAAAACTCACAAGGGCTGCTTTACAGTTTAAAATGCAATAAGAATGCCAAGTATGACAGTGCTACCTTATAAACTTTCAGTGTAGCCTGAAATTTAAATTTTATGATAAACTCTTAGATTCTCAACTGGAATTTAATAATGCATGTAAGTGTACATGCACACATAAATACATGCACTAGTGTTGGATGAAATAGCAAGGTGAAGAAATATAGGAGGTTTGAGTCTTGGTATATAATACCCTTTACCTAAACAACTGAAAACTCCATTTTGTATACTAAACTTTTTCAAAGGTAATGAACCTTCTAAACACTTGCAAAAACATAATTCAAAGTAGTAACATATTTTAAACCTGTGGGTTAGCCTTGATTCATAGGGCTTGTGTGTTCATTATGAGAATTCTTCTCTCTCCAGTGTGCCTCTGCATATGCTCCAAAGCATGTATCAATCATCTGTTAGTCTTCCTCATTTAATTATATGCCTGCCTGGAAGCAACTGGTCATTGGAGTAGATAAGGCTTCATAGACCAAACAGCTTTTTATTGCTTTCCCTATTTCTCCGAGCTGGGAGGACGAGGCTGCTGCTAGCTGTCCTTCATGCAGATGAGCGCAGCTCTCACTTTGCTAAATCATGATGCTTCTGAGTCAGTGAGACTTTGCGCCAATAGGTAAAGAACACTCATAATCAATATTGGCCACGTGAACTAACCTGGTATCAGTTCTGCTTGAGTTATAATATTAGAACAAAACATTTTTAACAGCAATCTTGGAGTCAGAACCTTGATTAAACTTATCTTAAAAGACTGCTATTGCTTCTCCCATCAGTACAGAATAATGTATACAAATTGGTACCTGCTAGCACCATTCCTCCTAGCTTCCAAACCAAATTATCTTATTTATTTATTTATTTTGTCATATTAAAGCTACAGAAATTAGGTAAAGAAAAAAAAAGAAAAAGAAAAAGAAAAAGGAGGGGGGGAGAACAACTTTTTCTGGTCTTCCTTTTGACCACTATACATGTAGTCATCCTTCCACATTTGCTAAGATTAGGGGTGCAGGACCTTGTAAAAATCAAAAAATCACAAATATCAAAATGTCTCTGTGTGTCTGTGGGAAGGGGGCTGATGCACAGTGGGGAGAACAGGCACCCAGGGTCCGAACCAGGTCAGGGAAAAGGGAGAAAAATCGGGTGGGACAACACGGTAGCCCTATACTTCCTCTGTTATACTCATCTCCTTCCTTGGGTGTTGGGGGGGATTGGGAAAGGGCTTGCAGTGCTGAGAAACTGGGCTGCAAGGCATCCTTAGCTGGCCAAGCAGAGCCACTGCTGGTGGAAGAAGAGGACCAGAGGCAGGTTTTTAAAGTGCTGTGTGGCCTTATTGAAGGTGCTGAGAGGGAAGGCTCCCTCTGGAAAAGAAGTGCCTGGGATGGGCAAGGGTTTGGGAAATTTGCAAAATAATCAAATATGTAAAAGTAAAGCCTGTAAATGAGAGGGCCAACTACATGTATAAATTTTCTATTCTTCTCTTTTTAACTAACCATCTTTATCCTTCTTTCAATAACTAACTTTTTCTAGTAATCAAAACCTCACATTAGCATTCAAGAAGCCAATAAGGGTCCAGTCTTCACTGTATATCATTAAAAATCTCCAGTTCAAACAATGAACTTACCTATTTCTAATAAAATTATCAATGTCATCTCCTACACCACATCCATAATACCAAATTCTACGCCCTTTCAACTAAAACAGTTTTGCTAGCATATTTTTAATTAGTTCTAATCAATCGACTTGAAAAAATCTCTAAGCTCTTCAACATAATCTCATTTACTACCTTCTCTTCCCATATTTTCCCTTCATCCATTAGCATATTATAATTAAAATTTCCAATCCATACTCAATCATAAATATATACATTCATGCTTTTTTTCTTAGCCATATTTTCCACTGACCAAAGTTTGTGTCAAATCTAGAACTTTAAAAACTCTTTTCTCCCACCTCTCCTAACTTTTTTCCCCTCACTTTATACCACTGCATGTAAGACACCTCTTTTACCAGGAATGGGACTTTCGGAAACAAACAAAATGTACTAGACAGCATACTTCTTTTCCCACAAAAATTTTTCCCAACAATACCGTTTGTCCTCCCCATCACACTGTAACAACATAAAATTCATTTTCATCCTAACACCACCCCAAAATTCAACCTTCTTCTCAGCTTCAAAACCCATTTTCTCCATCAATTCAACTTGTTTCCAAATACTTATATCTTTTAGTCACACAGATTGTGACAACACCTCAAAATTTTGTATCAGTGCCCATTGTTCAAGTTTTTCCCCATGCCTTCATCTGTAAATTGAATTTTACTTTCCACCAATCCCACTGTGTAATCACTTTATTTCTCATCTTCTATTAATTTTTCATTCAACTCCATCTCTTAATCTAGAAATTGAATTTTATTTTATGCCACTTCCACTGCATCATCTGCCATCGATTCTTCTATCAGCTCCTGTTTTCATTTTAAAAGCTCATCCTTCACCTCCTTCATATCCCATCTCAAAGATCTAAGCTCCTTTAGCATTTCTTGCAATGACTTCCATAAAAATACTTGCTGTTCTGTGGTACTTGCCCATGTTCTAATAGCTATTATGTTCCTCCATCCACATCACAGAAAAACCAACTGTAGGGATAAAGCAAAGACCATTGCACAGGCTACACAGTTTCAGCAAAGCTGTCTAATCTTATCTTTAAAAAAAAACTTCCATCTTCCATCTCACAGGACTAAACTTTTAAATCTTTGTTTGCCATAATTCCAAGTTCCCAAAATACACTGCAATAGGAAATCCTCAATCTTCTTTTAAAATCAGTGTTCCCTTTGACTAAATCAACTTTACTGTCAAACTCCTTGCTTCTAAGTCAAACTATTATAAATAAGCTTTATTTCCTCAGTTCTTTTTTTCCCCATTTTTTTTATTAATATTAAATTATATTCGGTTATTTATACAAAGTAAAAGTGCAACATCATTATTTTAAACGTCATATTACATTACATATTACATTAACTTATCCGCTACATGTTACATTTCTTTCAGAATTCATTTTTAGACTATATATATATATATATAGATGTATATTCAAACACTTAATAAAAAAAATTAAAAAACCAGACCAAGCAAAACAGAACAAAAAATGCAACTACAAAATTTGAATAATAACTCCCTCTAGTTAGGGCTCACACAGCTGACTGGCTAATTTTCATATATTCATATTTTTTTTTTTTTTTTACACATCCCCCTTTATATTTATTTATTTTTTCCATACTCTGATGTCTTTGTCATTGTTCCTCCTCATACTTTTTATGTTATATGTTAATCCATTAAAGTTATTTTACCGTTAGCAATCACTGACAGTTGTTTCATTATTCCATTGTACCTTATTACTATTGTTCGTTTATACCAGCAACTGCGCTTTCGCTTGCTTTATAACACGTAGTGTATACTTCGTAATATGTGATTTATGTCTTCATGATATCTAATGTATGTTAGATGTTTGTAATATCTAAATACAGCATACACCCGTATTTATGTAAGTTTAAACACTTTAGTCTTTCTCTGCACTCGTAATCAGTATAAATTTTATATTTCTTCCATGAATATATTTCCCCATATATCTCGGAGGAACCTTGTTACTGGGTGCCATTCTTTCATAATTTCATCCGATTTCTCTTTTATACTTAAGGTCAATCGGTCACTTTCTTTTGCTTCTAATATTTTTAACATCCAGTACTCAATGTTTAAACTTTCTTTCTTTAAACTTGCTTTGTTTTTCCAATTTTTTGTGATTATAATTCTAGCTACAGTTATTAAGTACAATAAAATTCTCCAGTATTTTTTTGAGATTCGTGAGTCTATTATTTGAATCATGTTTGGCAAATATATTTAGGTCTTAATGGTATTTGAATTTTGAATATTTTCATAAGTACTTTGTTTATCTCTTTCCAGAATTTATTTACAATTGGGCAATTCCACCACATATGCATAAAAGTGCCAGTTTTTTCTTGACATTTCCAACTTTTGTCTTGCTTTGTATTATACATTTTTTAAATTTTCCCTGGTGTTATGTACCATTTGTAGAACATCTTTATGTAATTTTCTTTTAGATCTTGTGACAGAGTGAATCTTTGTGTTAGTTTTCACGATATTTCCCATTGGTCCAAATCAAGTGGATGGCCTATTATATTTGCCCATGATATCATAGTGTCTTTCACTGTTTGGTCTTCTAAATCATATTGTAATAGATGTTTGTAGAACTTTGCTATAACGTGACCCGATTCTCCGAGTATAATCTTCTCTAATCCACTGGGTGTTGATCCTCTGTTAAACCCCTCTGAATTTAAATCTATTTTGTATCTTTCATATAGTTGCCCATTTCCTCAGTTCTTAATCAACAAAGAAGGGAAAGTCACCAAGACATCAATATCACCACTGAAACAGAAAATTGCTCTTCAAATGTAAATTAAGTAGTTAGAAAAATAATCTCAAGAAATGAGTTTAGCAGAGCTAGTGTCTTTAAGACTTGCTTGGACAGCTGAGCTTGATCTTTCCTGATGACTCTTCCTGCCACTCACACTGGCTTTGGACCACAATTCCTGTGCTCCTACTCTTAAGCATCAGTGGGTCAAGAATTTATGTGGGTGCCCAGGGAGAGTTTTTTCCCCCACCAACTGAAGATCCCTTCCCACCAGCACTTTCCTTTGTCAAAGCTGTCTTTCTGCAGAGTTTGAAGAGAGTATCAAAGTGCCATTGCACCCTCATTGGAAGCCAAATCAAATGTTCTATATACAATAAAAAAAATAACAGTCCTACCTTGTTTTTAAGACTTTATAGAAATATGATACATTGATGGTTTTGTAAAGTGTCACATTTTGTAGCAGCTTTGTGATTTTTTAGGCATTTTTCTTTTTGTTTTCTTTTTGTGAAAGACTTAGGGCCTTAGGGTGTGTCCTGGAAGCTTGGGGGCACAAAAGAGGGTTGGGGTCTAAGCAGGCCACTGGCAACACTTTGTCTATGCCTGATATACGTAGAAAGTATCAGATTCAGTCCCTAGAATGTTCTGTAAAGGTCAGGTAGCCAGTGATGTGACCCATTCCTAGAGACCCACTGCAAATCCAAATACATGAGACAGATGAACAAATATTTTGGCCTTGTATAATTTAGTTAACTAAATTTCTATCACATTTTAGAGTGCGTGAAATACCCCAAATACAACAAGTAAAACTGCTAACTTCCTACTATAGTTGGCAAACTATACATCATATATGATGCTGAGGTGAAAAGGAAATTAACAACATTCAGTCCTCTATTCTTATACAATGGCTACATAATGAGAGTGGCGCTGTCTCTTTCTTTGCGGCCTGTGCACTGTGAAGCTGGGTCTAGGTAAGTGTTCTTCCGTATCTGAAGAGGCAGGACTCTCTGTTGGAGCTGGCACCGTCCCCTGTTCTATTTCTGGCACTGTAACCTCTCTCTGTACAGCAGGCCCTGGCATGCCTTCTGTTTCAGCCTCTGGCATGCCCTCTGAGTCAGAGTCCATGCTCTGGAAACGGCATGACAGCTTAATAGTGAAGCTATGAACAAAGCCCTGTATGTCAGGAAGAAGGAGAAAGATTTCTTTCAGATGAAAAGAATTCCAAACACTGTCCTGGAACAGAGAACTTGAATGCCTGTGAATGAGTTGTTGACCTGCTTTCAAATAGCCTTTTTTTTTTTTTTCAGCTCTGCAGGCACAAGGGCAAGTGCCACTGATAAACTTTTTATGACAATTTCAGATATGTGAAGATTTTTAAAGGAAGGGCTATACAGTGCCAGGAGCAGCACATGCCAGTCTTGAATATCAACTGCAAATTGTACAACAGTAAATTATGAAAACAACAATCACCATACAGGGATGTTAAAAGTCACAAACTAGTTAAAAAAATCCAGATTCAGGGATGGGGTTGGGGGAAAGAGAGAAATTTTTAAACTGGCATTGATAACAAAATCCATACTCTGAGTCTCAGAATTCATCTGAAACATATGTTAAGTCAATGGCAAACATATCAAGTTTCACCAAGATTTGTCTGAAGATCAAGCGTTTCAAAGTTGCTGAAGACATACAAAAACAATAGGGTGGACTCTATCCTTCTGAGAAGAGAACAGAGCTCACATTTACACACATTTTTTTTCAGGAGATGATAGAAATGGAAAAGTTATTGAATTCAGTAAAAGGGAATTCAATTCAACAGTTTAAAAGAGAATGGAAACACCAGTTTCGGATTTGATTAAAAGTATGGACAGACACTAAAGTGTAAATAAGACTACACGTACTGAAACTAGTTTGATGAAAGGGAAGGACAGGAAAAGTGTTAAAATGAATAAGAAGATGATTAATAAGTATGTAATTTGGAGAAAACACCTACAAGGAAGAAGAATTTTGATTTATTTGGGAGGGGAGATATTTCAAGTAAACAATATATATAATGAAACAGGGATTTTGTTGTTCTCTTTTCTCTCTAGAGCCTCCTGAAAACCTGATCTTAGGTGGCCTTTGAGAGCAGTAGGAAATATAGCACAGGAATGATATATACATGGAAAGGAAAGGCAGAAATGTTCTCTCTTCTGTGAATGAAAGAGTAAATCAGGATCCAAGCCAATATAATTTTAATATCTATTATACTTTAAGATACAATTTCCATTTCAAAATGAATGTTTAAAGCAGAGGGATAAGACTAGTAATTATGGAGAAAGAGTAAAATATTTTAATTGCCCAGGCTGGGTGCTTCTCATAATTTCTGCATATATAAAAAGCTAGCAAAGTGCATGCAAATGCTGCGCATTATGAAAAGAAACACTTGCATTCAACAGAGCAAAGCTTGCATTTCTAGAAGCACTCAAAATATTACAATTACACATATTTTTCCTGGTTTCACAAAGCTATGAGATGAAAGAAACCTGAATGAGGCTAGAAAGATCTGAATTTTAAAATCTTAATAAAAACGTTAACATTCCAAGTAATTTCAAAAGGAGAACAGTGATTAAATTTAAAATAGAATTAATTTTTATATAGTCTCTTAGTCAAACGGACAGTGGTCTGGTCCTGTTAAACTATGGTTGATGTCTGAGCACTGAGACTAAGCACTCCACCCTTGTTGCTCTCTTCCTCCCTTCTACTGTGTGCCACCAAAGCTTCCTGTTATGCCCAAAGTAAGGAACTTTGGCTTAACGCAACTCAATAAACCAAATGTGCTCCTACATTTGTCAGTATTCATTTCAACATCACAAATTCAGTAAGATATATTAAATCATGATTAAATCATAGATTCCAATATTATTTTTTGTTCATGTTCTTATCTTTTGATATCATACAGCAGGAATTCCCAAGAAGAAATTATACTTGGAATTTTCTAAATATGATTAACTTGGGATCCAACCCATTATCAGTTAATTTTAAAGGACCAACCAATTGTGCACCAAATTGTGGAGAATCTTTCAAAATCTCTCTCTCTGTCTCTTCATCAGGCAAAATTTTAGCCAAATCAGCAGGGCGTAGGGGCTGAACCGATGCTGAAACTATAAGAGTCTGGTTGATTAGTCTTAAGGTAAAAGGAAGGAAGAGTGGTAGACATAAATAGATTAGGTTCCAGGTTGTCCCTTAGAAGTTCAAGGATAAAGAAAGGCTGATTCCATTTCTAAAAATATAAAACTTAGTTGTTACTTGAATTTGCCCCTTATTTTTTTATTTTATTTTATTTTATTTTATTTTATTTTATTATTATTTATTATTTTATTTTATTTTATTTTATTTTTATTTCACCCTTCAAAAGTGGGATCCTGTAATTATGGAAAGACAAAAGTCTACAACTTGCAGGTTAGACTCTACTCTGAGGGCCTCCTTTCCTCAATCTAT
>CAOKZL010005645.1:0-10440 GCA_948472985.1 Iguana delicatissima | reverse complement strand
CATTGTGAGTTCAATCTTGCAGAGCTCCAGGTTGACTTGGAGCTTCCATCCTTCTGGAGGTCAGTAAAATGAGTACCCAGCTTGTTGGGGACAATTAGCTAAACACATTGTAAACCGCTTAGGGCAGACCTGGGCATTGCATTGGGCTCTTGGGCCACAGAAGGCCCTTTGATTGGCTCTGACCGGCCCGTGTAAGGCTAATTGGAAATTACAAAATAAACATAATTCTCCAAGGCCCTTTCCTCACGGGGGGGGCCGAAACGATGCACACGCAGGGGCAGAACTTACTCGCGAGTGGGTTGCTCCGTCCCTGCCGAGGCGCCCTACCGCCGAACGCCACGGAATTTCGGCGGCGCTCAGCGGCGCTCGGCGGGCCCAAATGGCGGCCGGCGGCTTCCGGCGGCGCTCTGCCAATCAGGACAGCACACCAGCTGGAAGCCCGCCCCCGGGCAGATCTGCAGGGACGCACTACCACGTCTGGCTTCTTCACCGGGGCTGCTACGGGGCGGGCGCAGTCTTTATAAAAACCACTTGCGAAGGTGGTTTTTATAAAACTCACAGCGCCACCCCCGCGGCTGCGTGAGAGCAGTTTGAAGGTCTAGAACCTCACTTTTTACTGCTCTAGCGCACCCCCCCCCGGTGAAGAAGACCTCCAGGAGAGGTCGCTCTAGCGTGGGCAATATGCCCGTGTGGAAATGGCCTAACTTTACCTCATGGTCTAAACAACTTGTCAAAACAATGCTATTTACTGCTTTTTATAAAGAAATACAGTTATTATGCAGAATTGAGTTCAGCCTTCTGGCCCGGCCCTCCACAATAGTTTCAAAGCTCCATGTGGCCCCATGGGAAAAAATAATTGCCCACCCCCGGCTTAGGGAGTGTTTTGCACTAAGCGGTATAGAAATGTAACTGCTACTGCAATTGCTAAGTCACAGTCTCTCAGCCTCAGAGGGAGGCAACAAAAAATCCACTCTGACAAATCTTGTCACCTTAGGGTTGCCATAAGTTGGAAACTTTTTCAAGGCACACAACAAAGTGCACATGGGATTGCACTGCCAATTTTTTTTCTCCATGCCATCATGTATTAGAAATGAAGTCATTTTTTCCCATGATAAGAGTCAAATGGTTGCCCAAGACAGAGATGTATCTTTTTATATGTGTTCCTATGAGGTTTTCTGCCTCACTTACACCAAACAAGGCAAACACAGTTCCCCAGAAGGCTATAAAATATAAATTCTGTTTCTCTGTGTGCAGCTCTGTTAAATTTGATGCAATGTTTCTTGTCCAGTGCTGCAAGGCAGACTCAATTTAGCTACAGAAGATGAGTCAAAATTTGCCTTGTTTTGTTTTTCGTCTTTCTGGCACTCATACAGCTTCTGACCGCAGTTCAGCCAGCAACATATTCTTGGGACAATTGCAGTTGTGTTAAAGATAGTAGGAGAGTTTTATGGTTAAGTCACATTAATATGTCAGATTATTTGTGTTGCAATCCCCAAGTCAGTTGCTTCTGAGCATAATCTCTCTAATGCCTTTGAATCTTTTTTAAAAGAGGCCTCACACTCTCTAATAGCACACCTGCCAGATGCACAAGAAAGTGGAATTCTACTCTGAAGACTTGACATTGAAGCTGGTCTGCTAGCAGTAGGACTCATATATTGGAGTCCTTACTGTGCACTGTTTTCAGGAATGAATGGTGTGACAATTCCAATGTATATATTTCTGACACCTACAAGTGATAAATACACTCTCAGTTTTGTGGCAGTTAATGTCTGAAGTTGATATATCAGAAATGTTTGTAGGAGGCATGGAATGAAATTATTCCAACAGCCTTAGTGTTCCAGAAAAGATAGATGTTTATTTTATGTTGATTGAGTGATAGTATAGCATCTGCAGCAAAGAATTTACAGTCTTCAGATCTCAGGTTTAAAATTATTAAAGGAAGGAAAACCAAAGAACAATTTTGAAAGGGAAAGAGGGAGCAGGAGATAAGGTGAATATTCTTCTCATTACTCTGGCTTCCCACAACTACTTTTCATTAAAGAAATGTTGAGAAAAATGATTCTACGGAGATAAAGATAAGAAGTTAAAATTTAAATTGCATTTGGACACGTTTTCCAACCCCTGTTGCATACAAAAATTAAAAAAATGAAATAAAGCTTTTTGCTTATAAGGCTTACTTGCACAAGCAGTCCTGACATGTAGATTTAACATTTAATTATAATCTTTGGAGTAAAACCAGCCAAAAAACTGTAATTAGATCCCATGTAAAGCAGAGATATTTCTGGAGATAATCATGTGTTACAAGAAAAGCTAATTCAAGCAAAAAAAATGTAGGTTTTAAAAGTAGAGAGAAGTACTTTCTGCCATCTTAATGTAAGAAATGCCTTTTCTTGTAAGGATATTTCCTCAGTATGCATTCTGTTCTGTAGCACTAAACAAATTCACAGTTGCAGCATTTTAACCTATTACTGAAATCTTAACCTATTACTTCTCCCATTACAAAAGAATATCCTAATGACACCTACTTCACATATCTGTCTGCAACGCACAACACAGTGAGGTGTTGCAGAGTAAAGATAGTATATTATTTTATGGTAGTAGTTGGTTGGACAAGGAGATAGATCTCAGAGTCTGGCAATGAATCTCCAAGCCTCCAAGAATCAGGAAGCCTCAGGAAGCCTCCAAGAAGAGCACTTTACCTCTTAAAAATAGGTTGTAGGCCCATCTTGCAACCAAAGTGGATTTCAAAACTAGAAGTGGATTTCTAGTTCCATATTTTTGACAGTCTATCTCTCTCAGTTGTAGGGTCACCATAAGTCAAAGTCAACTTAGCGACAGTTAACAACAACAACAAATGAGATCCTCACAGGGGCCCAGGAGTAGAAAATTGACCATTGCACTCCCTATAGTTCCCTATCTCTGCACTACTATCTCCTCTTCTTCATTATAAATTGCTCAGCATACCTATCTGGTGTCTTCCACACTGGAATTAAATCTGAGAAGTGTTTGTCCAATTAAGGAGCAGCATATTTCCATGGTAATATATTATACTTTAAGTTTAAAACAATCCACAGTGTCACTTTCCTGCAGGGTTTCCATTCTAAATTTCGATAGCTTTGATTTTTAGAAAATGACATAATGTTTGTGCCAAATATAGACTCATTAGTGGGGCTTGACACTTTTTCCCCTGTCTGTGGCAGCTTCAGCTATCAGTAAATACTATATTCAACTCACTATTTCAAACCTGGAGCCCATTCACACTACAAATATAACATTATTATTCCCATTTTATAATTGCCATGGCAAGGACCTATGGAATCCTGGGATTTACAGTTTGGGGGAGGACTGGAGTGCTCTGCCTTAGAATTCTAAATTCCCCTGCCTCAACTGCAAGCTCCAAGATTTCATAGGATAAAACCATCTCAGTTAGAGTGGAACAATAACACTGTGATTTTGTAATGTGGATGGGTCCCTGAAAGAAAAATCAATAAGCAATCTTGCAATGGTGTTTCATGTTGTACTGGAACAATTAACCCTCACTGGATTTATTTTTAAAAAAGTGAATGTATTTCTGGATATTATCATGACACCAATGAGAATTCCAGTGCAGGATCAAAAGTAAGGTCAATGATATGGTTAGTGCTGGAGACAAGATTACTTACGGTTAACATTTCATATCACATACAGGTTTTAAATTTTTTCCAACCCCAAAAAAAATTTCCAGTGCCCCCCCATACCAGATAGGTGCAACCTTCTACAAAGTACATCACCTCAGTATTTTAGTACTTGTGGGGATTTTAAAAAGTACCCCAATGGGGAAAAATTAATATATTTATTGAGATGTTTTTTGATCCAAGACATTACATTAGCTGGGACTTTAAAAAAGGAAACAGAACAAAGGAACAGACATTTTGTTTTGTCCCTGGTGGTTTTTGTTTTTAAAAAAGGCCTGTACATGGCAAGAAGCTAAATTTTGGGGGGCAACTTTACAAATTACAGATGAAAATGTCATAAAGGGCCTATCTGGCAGGCTGAGGTGTAGCTATGGGGGGAATGACCCTCAATAAGAACTCTGAGCATCTCCATTAAATTTTCATTCAATCCCCAAATTTCTAGAATTGCTGTAAATTTAAAACTACAGTTGAGCGTTTAGAAATATAGTTTAGGCACTCTTAAGAAAAGGGGCAGGCAAAACTACTAAGGAAATGTAAACACAGCAAATAGAAGAGTTCTAGGCATGAACAGTTTTCATGTCTTAAATCTTGGGAGTGCTAGACATTTGGGAACTGAAGAAAAAAATCATGGGGAGTTCCCTTAAAGGGGGGGCAAAAACCCTTTTTTGCTCCCCCCCCCATAGTTGCACCTCTGATAGTTCCCGTGTGGATTTTAACAAACACTTTTAGAGGATTAAAATGTCCCATCCTGGTGCATCAAGGTTAAGATGATTCATTTGCCATGGACCTGAAAGTTCCATATTAAAAAGAAAACCCTCAGTAGCAGACTGCATGTGGGGGACAACAGTGTATATTACAAGTGATACCACAACTTGCATTCCAATACAGGAAGCCATAACTGTGGCACAAATCAGTGCTGCTCAGGCTGCCTACTGTGGGGGACTGGCAATTAGCTTTTTTCCAAATGTACCAATGACTGGCACCATGTTTGTGCCTATGTGTACAGCTATTTCTTTCTTTCCTGGAAGCTTGCTGAGGAGCAGCAACTGATGGCTTGTGGACTAGCATTGGTCCATGAACCACCACTTTTACTCCCATGGGTCACACTGACATAAACAACTTTCAAGACACTGCAGATCAGGGCACTAAGAAATGATGACTGCAGTGCTCTCCTAGTCATGGCGCACATTGAGATAGGCAGCTGCTGCGGAACCACAATAGTCTCTCCAGCTCCCTGTCTCAGTACAATCTGTGATTTTGAGGGATAACACTAGCAGAAGGAGCTGCCACAACAAAGATCTATCATCATAACCATGCCTCTGCCATTTTTTTTAAATGACCTACACAACTTTTTAAAAACAGTTTTAAAATAATCAAAACTTCTGAATGTAAAGACCAAAAGCCATATGAAACAATATATATTCTGCCTGCTAAAATCTTAAACAGTGGCGGAGCTTGGAGTATGTGGAGTGGGGAGCAGGAGGGGGGGGGCTATGGCATGGGAGCGTGGCCACTGTGCATGAGGGCGTGGCTGCGGTGTGTGGGAGCATGGCCAGGGCACATGGGGGCGTGGCCAGGGCACGTTGGGGCATGGCTACAGGCCGGGACGCCCCCAAAACGTTGCCACCCAGGGCAAATCCACCCCCGCCCATCCCTACACAACTGATCTTAAGGTGGATGGAGCCAGTCTGACAACCTCTGGGAGGGATTTCCACAGTCAGGGTTTCACTAAAAAGGAATCTTTATCTTCTGTACTCACCAATCTAGCATCTAAGGGTGGTGGGGCAAACAAAAAGGTCTTAACACAAGATCTGCAATTGTGGGCAGGCTTATATTGGAAAGGTGGGCTTTGAGATCTCGTGCTCCCAACAGTTGAAAAACATTATTTTAGCGCTCTTGTTTCCATCTTGGTCTTCTGTCTCAAAATTTCATAAATCATTAAGCTCTTCTGCAAGCATAGAACAGCAATTTAAAGTTGCTGTCATCATCAGTGATGTCGTTAAGGAAAGCTTCAAGTCTGATGCCTGTTTACAACAGATTAATACAAAGGAAATCAGTGAATGAGGAAAATAATCAAGCAAAGTTGGATGCATGTTTTCTTTCTGCTTGATTGGATTTCTGATTCACCATAGCAGGACTGTTTGCATTTTTCATTAAGTGCTAAAGGTTAGAATTCAGTTCGCTGAAAATAATTAAAGCTGTTAAAGCTCAGTATGTTGAACCCACACAGTCAAAGTGAGCACCACTGAATTCCATGCAGCTTGCTCCCAGGTAATTATGCAGCTGTGTTGATCTTAAGTACATGTCTGTGTGCACACATTGTTGCAAGTTTTTATATTTCAGAATGAACCATGCTACTAACAGCTGTTTGTTGATATGTGTGTGTATGTGCCTTGAAGTCACCTGTTGACTTATGGAGAGCCCATGAATGTCATGGAGTTCTCTTAGGCAAGAAATATTCAAAAATTGTTTTGCCAGTTCCTTCCACTGAAATAGCCTACAGTACCTGGTATTCCTTGGTGGTCTCCCATCCAGGTGCCAAACAGTGCTGACCCTGCTTAGCTTCCAAGATGAGACAGGATCCAATGCCTTTAGGGTATTTAGGTCCTTGTTGATATAGACTAGCACTGCAAAATTAGCAGTCTTTTGAAATGCTCTGCACTGTTTTCCTGTGTTCAGTACACTTTTGTACAATTTTGTTGAAAAAAAAAGACCATGCAGTACAGATAAGCACTAGCAAGGTGATAAAAGCCAGAACATTTTAATGCAATTTGGAAATGTACTACAACAACAACAACATCAAAAATCCTTCCATTATGCAGGCAAGGCAGAAGTGTATGACCATGGCATTAAACAGGCATGTTCCTTCCGGCCTGAATAGGTTTTGCAAGGACAAGTGCTGCAGTCATAAAGAGGCATAGCCCTATACTCCAGCACCCATTTAAAACTTGAGAACTATGTGCTGATCAACTACAAGTTGATTATATGGTGATATAAGCCCATTAGAAAATGAAGATGAAGTGGCAAACACCAGATAACATAAAGCATACCAGAAGACATCAGAGGAAATCTTCCTTGGTGGCTGCTCCTGGGGCAATCCATGCAGGTTACTTTAAAATGTTGATTTATCCTCTCTGCCAGTTTATAGTGTACATTTCTGCTGCTTCATTGTTTTTCATAACATTTTATCTCATTTTTCCCCCTTTCAAACTATTTTCTTCAGACTACCCATGTACCTCTAGAAAGGATTCACATTTACTATCAATTGTCTACTTTTAATTGTATTTTTTGTTTGAGGAAAGACCTTTGCTGGCACCAACAGACCCCCCTCCTTTTCCCAATTGCCCCACCTCTTTGCTGTCCATCATGAACTGGCATACTGCCATCAGAGATGGCTGATGGATCCCATGTCAGTAGGGTAGTGAATCCCCCACAGGTTTTAAACAGACTTTAATGGAACTCTAAAAGGTGTTGAGCCCTATTCCGGAAAAAAAGGCTGGTAAACACCTTTTAAGTTCCTTTAAAAGTCTAGTTTAAAACCTGTGGGGGTTCACTACCCTACTGACATGGATTCTTTACCCATCCCCTATGGCTAGTATGCCAGTTCATGATGGACAGCAAAGAGGTGGGGCAATTGGGAAGGAGAGTTGTTGGTGCCAGCAAAGGTCTTTCCTCAAACAAAAAATACAATTAAAAGTAGACAATTGATAGTAAATGTGAATCCTTTCTAGAGGTACATGGGTAGTCTGAAGAAAATAGTTTGAAGGGGAAAGATGAGATAAAATGTTATGAAAAACAATGAAGCAGCAGAAATGTACACTATAAACTGGCAGAGAGGATAAATCAACATTTTAAAGTAACCTGCATGGATTGCCCCAGGAGCAGCCACCAAGGAAGATTTCCTCTGATGTCTTCTGGTATGCTTTATGTTATCTGGTGTTTGCCACTTCATCTTCATTTTCTAATGGCTTTTATCACCATATAATCAACTTGTAGTTTATCAGCACATAGTTCTCAAGTTTTAAATGGGTGCTGGAGTATAGGGGCTCATGCCTCTTTAACTGCAGCACTTGTCCTTGCAAAACCTATTCAGGGCCCAAGGAACATGCCTGTTTAATGCCATGGTCATACACTTCTGCCTTGCCTGCATTAATGGAAGGATTTTTGATGTTGTTGTTGTTGTAGTACATTTCCAAATTGCATTAAAATGTTCTGGCTTTATCACCTTGCTAGTGCTTATCTGTACTGCATGGTCTATTTTTCAACAAAATTGTACAAAAGTGTCCTGAACACAGGAAAACAGTGCAGAGCATTTCAAAAGACTGCTAATTTTGCAGTGCTAGTCTATATCAACAAGGACCTAAATACCCTAAAGGCATTGGATCCTGTCTCATCTTGGAAGCTAAGCAGGGTCAGCACTGTTTGGCACCTGGATGGGAGACCACCAAGGAATCCAGGTACTGTAGGCTTTTCAGTGGAAGGAACTGGCAAAACAATTTTTGAATATTTCTTGCCTAAAGAAAACTCCATGACATTCATGGGCTCTCCATAAGTCAACAGGTGACTTAAAGGGCACATCACACACTATAACAAACAGCTGTTAGTAGCATGGTTCATTCTGAAATATAAAAACTTGCAACAATGTGTGCACACAGACATGTATTTAAAGATCAACACAGCTGCATAATTACCTGGGAGCAAGCTGCATGGAATTCAGTGGTGCTCACTTCTGACTGTGTGGGTTCAACATACTGAGCTTTAACAGCTTTAATTATTTTCAGCGAACTGAATTCTAACCTTTAGCACTTAATGAAAAATGCAAACATCCTGCTATGGTGAATCAGAAATCCAATCAAGCAGAAAGAAACATTTCATCCAACTTTGCTTGATTATTTTCCTCATTCACTATTTCCTTTGTATTAATCTGTTGTAAACAGGCATCAGATTTAAGCTTTCCCTTTAAAGACATCACTGATGATGACAGCAACTTTAAATTGCTGTTCTATGCTTGCAGAAAAAGAACTAATGATTTATGAAATTTTAACAGAAGCCAAGATGGAAACAAAAGCGCTAAAATAATGTTTTTCAACTGTTGGGAGCACCCCAAAATCCCAAAACCCACCTCTTCCAATATAAGCCTGCCCACAATTGCAGAAACTTGTGTTAAGACCTTTTGTTTGCCCCACCACCCTTAGATGCTGATTGGTGAGTACAGAAGATAGGATTTTTCCTCTAGTGAAACCCTGACTGTGGAAATCCCTCCCAGAGGTTGTCAGACTGGCTCCATCCACCTTAAGATCAGTTGTGTAGGGATGGGCTGGGGTGGGGTTTGCCCTGGGTGGCAACGTTTTGGGGGGGTCCCGGCCTGTAGCCATGCCCCAACGTGCCCTGGCCACCCCCCATGTCCCTGGCCATGCTCCACACACCGCAGCCACGCCCTCATGCACAGTGGCCACGCTCCCATGCCATAGCCCGCCCCCTCCTGTCCCACTCCACATACTCCAAACTTCCCCACTGTTTAAGATTTTAGCAGGCAGAATATATATTGTTTCATATGGCTTTTGGTCTTTACATTCAGAAGTTTCTGATTATTTTAAAACTGTTTTTAAAAAGTTGTGTAGGTCATTTAAAAAAAATGGCAGAGCATGGTTATGATGATAGATCTTTGTTGTGGCAGCTCCTTCTGCTAGTGTTATCCCTCAAAATCACAGATTGTACTGAGACAGGGAGCTGGAGAGACTACTTGTGGTTCCGCAGCAGCTGCCTATCTCAATGTGCGCCATGACTAGGAGAGCACTGCAGTCATCATTTCTTAGTGCCCTGATCTGCAGTGTCTTGAAAGTTGTTTATGTCAGTGTGACCATGGAGTAAAAGTGGTGGTTCATGGACCAATGCTAGTCCACAAGCCATCAGTTGCTGCTCCTCAGCAAGCTTCCAGGAAAGAAAGAAATAGCTGTACACATAGGCACAAACATGGTGCCAGTATTGGTACATTTGGAAAAAAGCTAATTGCCAGTCCCCACAGTAGGCAGCCTGAGCAGCACTGATTTGTGCCACAGTTATGGCTTCCTGTATTGGAATCAAGTTGGGTATCACTTGTAATATACACTGTTGTCCCCACATGCAGTCTGCTACTGATGGTTGCTTTATTCTCTCAATATGGAACTTTCAGGTCCATGGCAAATGAATATCTTAACCTTGATGCACCAGGATGGGACATTTTAATCCTCTAAAAGTGTTTGTTGCAGAATCCACACGGAACTAGTCAGAGGTGCAACTATGGTGGGGGGGGCAAAATGAGGTCTTTGCCACCCCATAAGAATCCCCCCCTGATTTTTTTCTTCAGTTCCCAAATGTCTAGCACTCAAAAGTAAGACACTGAAAACTGTTCATGCCTAGAACTCTTCTATTTGCTGTGTTTACATTTCCTTAGTAGTTTTGCCTGCCCTTTTCTTAAGAGTGCCTAAACTATATTTCTAAACCTCAACTGTAGTTTTAAATTACAGCAATTCTAGAAATTTGGGGATTGAATGAAAATTTAATGGAGATGCTCAGAGTTCTTATTGAGGGTCATTTTTCCCCCCTAGCTACACCTCAGCCTGCCAGATAGGCCCCTTTATGACATTTTCATCTGTAATTTGTAAAAGTTGCCCAAAGTTTAGCTTCTTGCCATGTACAGGCCTTTTTTAAAAACAAAAACCACCAGGGACAAAACAAAATGTCTGTTCCTTTGTTCTGTTTGACCTTTTAATGTCCCAGCTAATGT
>CAOKZL010005644.1:0-10952 GCA_948472985.1 Iguana delicatissima | reverse complement strand
ATTAAGCAACTAATCTTAAGCAACATCCTCTTGCAATCCTTTCAAGTCAATTTAGAAATCAGAAGGTACCTCTCAATAAAATGCCTCAACTGAAATAGTCCTAATGTTTTTTTTTTTGGTTTTTTTTTTTTGTAAGCAGAAATGAAGATGTTTGGCATAGATGGTATACTTTAGATTAACAGGGGAAAAAAGAGAGGAAAGAACTAGACAAAATAAGAAAAAAAAAACATTGACAAATAGATAAATACAACCATAGGGTATAGTGAACATAAACCAACGAAGTATACACAAGAAAGAGCAAAAAACAAATGCAATAAACCATAATGAAGGACATTACAATTAAGATAAATTACAATAGACTTCCCACTCTGAGAGAGCACAGATTGAACATATTACCTCTTTTGTTGTTTCCACTTTTTTCATATCAATTACAGTTCTCAGCCATTTGTCAAGGTTTCCTCCTATTAATAAGGTGTCAAATTAGTCTTCTTTACTCAATGGTTATTTTTCTATCCCCTTAAACAGCTAATTATGAAGTCCCAAACCTTGACAAAACATCCAAAAATTGACTACAGCAGTAAGAATGAAATTAAATAAATAAATAAATCTGTATCATTATTGCAGAAAATACATATCGATATATCCTCTATTTTGTTTACCCAAACAAAGCTACATGATCAGTTCAGAAAAAATATTCATTATCCAACAGTAGTACAGGTTGCCTTTACTTTATCAAATTAAGTTACCCTTTGCAGATAATTGAAGAAGGGTTGCCATGTTTGGAAAATTTATGATTTTGTACCATCTTCTAAGAGATAAGTAAGTTTATCCAGTTCTGCCACCTCGATTAATTTCATCCATCCATTCCTCTTTTGATGGCATTGTAACTTTCCTCCAATATCTGGTGTATACAATTCTAGCTGTTGTTGTCATGTGCCTCATTAATCTTTCCTTAGCCCAGTGGTTTTCAACCTGTGGGTCCCCAGATGTTCGTGGACTTCAGCTCCCAGAAGCCCTGAGCATTGACCATAGTGGCTGGGGCTTCTGGGAGCTGAAGTCCATGAACATCTGGGGACCCACAGGTTGAGAACCACTGCCTTAGCCCATCCCAGAGACCTATCCGTGTCAAATATTCCCAATAGAAAACACTTGGGATTCAGATCAATTTTTCTCTCCAAAATTTTCTGTATTACAGCCCAGACCATAAACCAATATTTCTTAGCTCTATTACATCCCCACCACTGATGAAAGAAAGTGCCTTTCTTTTTCTCACATTTCCAACATTTATCTTTTGCTTTTGTCTTCTGATTTCTTGACTGCTATCTATAATTGAGCAAAAGTATAGAAAATCTTGAACTATTTCAACATCTTCATTGTATCCTTTAAAGTTATGTAAATCATCAGTGCTCATCATTTTTGTTTTTTAATGACCAACTGTAAACCTACCTTTGTGCTTTCTTCCTTGACTTTCTTCATAATCATTCCGAGCCTTTGTTTTTTCCTACTAGTAGTATAGTAACATCTGCATATTGTAAATAGTTGATGTTACTTCCTCCAATTTTTCATATCTCTTTCCTCCAAGTCTAATCCTGCCTTATGTATGATATATTCAGTGTATAATTTGAACAGGCGGGATGATAAAATGCAGTCTTGCCAGACCCCTTGTCAGCTGGAAGCCATCCTTTTCTCCATATTCTTGTTGAACAGTAGCTTCTTGGAGTACTGGTTACATATCTAGTCAGTTAAATGTTGTGGCACACCTATTTCTTTTAAGACTGATCCATAGTTTTCCATGATCTACACAACCAAAGGCTTTGCTATATAGTCACCCCTTCACATTTCTGGGTTTCACCTTTGCAGACTTGATTATTCACAGATTATTTGCTGTTGCCTCTGCTGCCTCCCTATGCCATTTTTACTGGGGACTGCAAGACTTGTAAGATTAAGAAATTATGAACAAGGCTTGTAAGTCCCTATTAAAAATGGTGTAGGGCAGCAGTGGAGGTGGCAGTAAGCCCCACCAGCCACCCACTTCTGCCTAGTGAAGGAACCCTGATGCCTCAAAGGAATCCATGGTCAGTTGAATACGGTGATCATTACTTTTTTTTGTGTTAAATACGGTTTGGGAGGGCCTAGAATTATTCCTGTTTTTTTTTTTCACTTTCACAGGGGTCCTGTGTCCCTAACCCTACTGAATATGGAGGGATGACTATGATCTATAAACCACAGGCTGATTTTCTTTTGAAATTCTTTGGTGTGCTCCATTTTCTAATTATGTTTTCAGTATGATCCCTAGTTCCTCTTTCTTCTCTGAACCCAGCTTGGACATCTGGCATTTGTTGATCCTTATATGGTAAAAGTCTTAGTTGTAGAATTGTTAGCATGACTTTGTCTGCATGGGAAATTATTGCAATGGCTTTGTGGTTACTGCAGTATCTGCTGTCCTCTTTCTTGAGATCTGGAATGTATATTAAATATTTCCAATCTGTGGGCCATTCTTTTGTTTTCCACATTTATTGACATATTTTAGTTAGAACTAGAATACATTCTGTCTCTGTAGTTTGAAGCAGCTCTATTGACATGCCATCTATTCCTCATGATTTATTTCTCTCAAGTACTCTGAGTGCACCTTCCACTTCACTTTTTAAAATTGTAAGTTAACTTTCAAATGATTCCTCCTTGAATGAATCGGTCATTCTTTCATCTCTTTTATATAGTTCTTCAGTGTATTGTTTCCATTGTCTTTTTATTTCTACTTGGTTATGTAGTGTGTTCCCCTGCTGGTCCTACAGCATCCCCATTCTTGGTTTAAATTTCCTTTTGATTTCTCAGATCATGTAGAAAAGGTTTATTGTTCTTCATTGTTTGTTGGCTATCCTGCTGGTTGTAGTGCTGCTAATAGGATCCCCCATAGCAGACAGGCTTTTGCTGAGGAGCCAGATTAAATGTGCCAAACAGCTATAGGGCAGTAGCACTAGTGGAGAGGGGTTGACACTGGCAGAGGAT
Organism: Iguana delicatissima; assembly: GCA_948472985.1. Classification (NCBI taxonomy): domain Eukaryota; kingdom Metazoa; phylum Chordata; class Lepidosauria; order Squamata; family Iguanidae; genus Iguana; species Iguana delicatissima. The sequence continues at coordinate 7,946 of CAOKZL010005644.1, read as the reverse complement.
CTTTCTGAGACAACAGTACTGCCACTTTAGCTAATATGTGTCAGTAGCATGCAGAAAGAGGCATGATAAACCCCTTTTCAACTTTTTTTTAACCACAAAAACCCTATACCAAGACCATCCAAAATGAAACATGATTTAGTGCCAGAAAAATGAAATTCCCAGGTCAGAAGGTATTCAGTGAGCTAATGTTATCCTAAAAGGCGGAGGACCTTGAGGTCCACTACAAATACCAGCATTTATTTAGGATCTGGGGAATTATTAGCTCAAAGGAGGCCTGTGAGTGGAGGTTAAAAGGATCTTTTCATCCATGTATAGCAGCACTAACTGTAGAGAGGACTCCAGTTAAAAGGTTAAAAGAGCATTTTATTGGAAATTAGCAAACACACAAGAAATCAGACACTCTCAAGAACCATACAAGGCTACTGAAAAATGAGGTAAGAAAGATTGGATAGGGAGGAATTGGGTGGAATGGGTGATACTTATCAATTCTGAAGCAGAATGTTGAAGTGAAGTGACTCACACAATGTGTCTGAGGGTAACACAGAGGAACAGAGACTATGTCCAAAGTACTACAAATTGCTGGGATTGGAGTTAGGGTTTTTACACCCTATTTTCTATCTTTACAGGGATCTGTGGACAAAGCAGTAATGGCTTTTCTACAAAACAGACAAGGGAGTTTGGAATGGGCTCGTTTTCTTAACTTTAGATGACAAAGCACTGATAGAAGTCCTGAAAATCTCTTAACGTTTTGGTCAAGTACAGAGAATAGGGAAGGTCTCTGCAGAATATCTTGGCAGGAGTGGTCCTGATTGCTTCATCTGGGCAGTTTTGCCTGCTATTGTTTTCAGGAGTGTTTGCAACTTACAGTTTTTAGAAAGGATCATCCCAAGCCTATTAACATCAGGTTTTCCTGCCTAATCCTTTCTGAACTTATGACCTGATCATGTCCAGTTCACCCTGACCTGGCATATCCATACAGCCAGTGCACTTTCAAACATGTGTTTCAGCCGTGAAATATGTACAATTATGAAAATAGCAAATCCTACAGAGTGGAGGTATATGGTGTGATAACACTACTGGGGTACAGCAGCTATGAGTAGTGGTATGACTAATGATGCAACTGGAATCAAGCTGAAAGGACATTCAGCTGTTGATGGGTTCAGAGGTAAAAGGAAAGTCCAAAATTGTACAACACAAATTATAGGAACATGGAAGGTGAGAAGCATGAATCAAGGGAAGCTAGACACAGTAAAACAAGAAATGGAACATATAAGCATTGTGATACTTGGGATGAACAAGCTAAAGTAGACAGGAATGGGACATTTTTGTGTTAGATAATTTCAGTGTTTTACCCAGGAAATGAAAATCTAAGAAGAAACTAGGTGACATAATAGTGAAGAGAGTTGTAGCAAAAGCAGTCAAAGGATATCATGTGAAGCCTGACTGAATAATATCAATACGTTTTCATGGAAAATCCACCAATATAATCATAATCTAGGTTTATGTTCTCTGTTGTGTTTACAGAGACAGAAGAAAAAAATGGAAAAGATTATGTGCTGGAGTCTAGGAGAAAACTGATCCCACTGCAAGACAGGAATTCTTGTTAATCATAGGTGATTGGAATGCAACAGTAGGAAACAGAACAGAAGGAGCCCACAAGCCAATGGCCAAGGGAATCAAACAGGAGCCCCCCAGCACCAATGTATGAGTTTGTCCATCCAAGAAGGACCAGAACCACTGTAAGGCAATGTCTTCATGTTCCAGAGAGACAACTTAGAATGATACCATGTTTGATAGCATCAAAAGTAACTGAGAGATGTAACAAAACAAGCTGGGACATACTTCTCCTGTGCAGTGTAGGTTATCAATCAAGGTGACCAAAGCTGTCTCACACTTGTTAGATCACACTGAGAATCATGTGTTGTATAGGCCACATGCAGTCTTTGGTACAGTCTAGCACAGAGGTCAGTGCAGCCTTCAAAACACACACTGACTTCCCTAAGATTTCACACACTGCTATAAATTTTTGGCTGAAATAGCACTAAAAACATTTTCAGGAGGCTTTAAAAATGCAGCTGAAAATGCAATTCTGGATACATCCCACCTCCAAACAGCAAGACTATCTCCCTCAAAAATGTTCTAAAAGGCAAATAGGTTTGATACCACTTCTGATCACCTAAAATGGTGACCATGGTGGAACATCACTGCAGCTGGGAGCTTTGGGAAAGTAAATTGCTATCTGGGATGTTTTTATGGTGGGTGTTGAACCTTTGGTATGTGTATCACTGGTTCCAGAAGGGTGATACTTGTGTGAATCATCCCCCTTTATTCAGCATATTTAAATTAAGTTGAACTGCTGGAAAAACTAGTGAGAAAATAGAAAACATATAAAATGAAATTTGCTTTTATATTTCCATTTATATAAAGTATTTCCAGGTTATTCTCAAGTTAAGTACAGAATGTAGCAGCAGTTTGCAGAAAGCTATTCCTTTAAGCAGTAATTATAAAGGTATTAAAATTTTAGAGAACATACACACACCTCTACCTTTTAAAGTACTGTGTCTACAGAAAACATATGTTGTGTTTACAGTTAAAGAAGTTATTAAAAAGAACAATTAAGTTGTAATTAACTCAAATCATGAATTATGACAAATGGTAGAGATTGTTAATCAAAAAATAATGAAAATAGCAGCAGTTCTGCGCTAATTATTCTTAGATTTCTCTTTCTTCATATAAATAAATCCTAGAATTATAAACATTTTAAAATATGAGCTATTTGAAATAGATCAGCCTGAGTTTCTTTTGAATATGGCTCATGAGGTAGTTCACTAGACCAAATTATGAGCTATTGCTAGTGACAACTTAGGGGATGGTTCCTTCACTTATTAGTCCCTTTCCACTCCTTACTTTTTTCCAGTGCTGGGATGCAGGGATCGTGCGAGCAGCCTCTGACAAGAGGCTCTCGTGTCTCTGCTGCTTCATCTCCGCATGAGCTGCCTGCTTGAGTGAGAGCCCCGCCTCTTCCTTCTGCAGTGCAGCTTGGGACTTTCCCAGGCTGCACTGGGGCAGAAAGCATGACCAGTACAGCTCCGGAGGCTCTGCATGCCAGGTAAGTGTGCACGGGGCCTGGGAACAATGCTTGATCGTGCACCATTTTTTGGCTTCCAGTCGAAAATGAAAAGGTGTGTGATTGGTGCTTGCCGGCCCCTGGAGCGTCGCACAATTGTGAGTGCGTCATGCACATCGCTCCTCACAATCGTGTGATGCTCTAGGCGCCCTTTCACATGGCAAATGCTGTGCAGAAAGGGCCTTACCTTCATTACTGATAGACAGTGATAGATTCAGGAGGTGTTGAAGCCACCACCTTGAAAGTTATCTATAGCAGCGATCTCCTACAGTTAATGATAGTCTCTTTCCTGGGAAAGCTGCTTACAGACAGACAATTACCATTTCCACACTACACTGTTATAGTGCTATTATTCCACTTTCAACATCCTATGGAATCCTGAAGTTTGCAGTTTAGGGAGGGGCATTTAGAATTCTCAGCCAGAGAAGTCTTTGGCCTCAGTAAAGTACAAACCCCAGAATTCCACAGGATGCTGAAAGTGGAATAATAGCACTATAACAGTATAAGGTAGAAATGGCCAAAGTTTGTTTATTCTATTATATTATCCCTTCATAAAATCCCTAGAGGCAACAATGATATGAACTGTCTAATACAATAAACAAAAATGTAAAAGCCAGTCCAAAATCAAGAAAGAGCAAATAATCAAAAGTAGATGCAGTCATATTCAATGACAACTAACTGACCATATATGCCCATGGAGATGGATGCGTTTTAGGAACCAAAAGGACAGTAAAGTTGATGGTGGGAGAAAAGCATTTCAAATTGGGGCACCATTACAAAATGTCTGTGGCCAAAACAATTATAGCACGATGATTCCACTACAATGACCACATTTTATGGAATCCTCGGGTTTGTAGTTCAGTGAGGAACTACAGCTGTCTACCTAGGTATTCTAAATATCCCTCCATAAACTGCTGATTCTGAGATTCCATAGGATGGAATCATGACAGTGATATGGAATTATAGTGCTATCATTGTGCAGTATGAAAGCGCTCTCTATTTCCTATTATCACTTAATATACATCTCATGGCTAGTAGTAGGATCACAGGATGCTTCCTCGCCAATCTGAGATCATTGGCATACTGGTATAAGAAGTATTCCTCCAGATATCTGTGTCTTTTTATTTTTAAATTAGCAGAAACGTGTATTAGCTCACTTCATAAAGCATGTGTGAGATGCAGTCACATCTAAGACTTACAAAATGTTATTATCAGCAAGAATTCTCCCACAAAAAGTTCTTTCTGATAAAGCTTGTCAGCGCTGTCTGTTAAATGCAATTGAAGTCAACCACAGCATGAGATGCCAAACTGATAAACACTACACATGTCCCTCAGTGTTCTCACTTTCAGCACAAGAGTGATGTCCATCTTCTGTAGCTATTTCAAAGACTGCAAAAGCAATCTTACTGCTTCAGTGGTGTTCTAACATATTGTGACTGCAAAGCTTCATGTCTGGTACCTGACTTTGCCAAGTGCTTTAAAATTATATATGGACGAACATCCAAACATACTGCTTCAACATAGCTTAGTGGCACTTGATTCCAAAACACATAACAAAAATCATTAGAATATTCAATGAAGGCACACATTTCAATCATTAACCCAGGGTGTGCTAAGTAAAGAAAAACAATACCCAAAATGATATGCATGGGTGTTCCACGTACGTAATTCTTATTTCTTAGACACCATATTATTGTGGACAAACACTTGAGAATCAGTCACAAAGTGAATTGACCATTGCTACTACCACAAGGATAACTGACAGAGGCTCTTTAATGTAGATCAAGAGACCTTGCCCAAGTAGGATACATTTAGTTTTGGAATAGGTTGTTTGTATTTGAGAATAAACTGAAGCAGAGAGCAGTTGATTGAGATGTGGAGAGAAGTTAGTTATGTCATTTTACAGATGCTTAATGGGCTCATCCCATATTGTCACAACTGTGGCTTTGGGGCTACTGTTAAAAAGGAAGTCCTACAGCTATCAGCTTTCTGAGGAGCCACCAGAAGATATCATTGCTGCCAGAATTTTTCCCCTCAAAGACAATGACATATGTGGTTTCTTTATTCTAGTCCAGAAGCATCCCAGAGGTTGCTAATCTATGACTAGAGGGACAAGGATTTGGCAGTAAACTGAAATGTATGTGATTTTACAGAAATAGTCATGTATGGCATTTCTGAGAAATGGTAGATTGAATAATCTGTGCAACAAACTAAAATAATTTAGTGTCAGTCCATGTCAAGAAACAATGCTTGATTTAAATGATCCTTAGAGTTATTTAACAAATGTAAATTCATTTGGCAGTGAATCAGTTTAATAAAAGGACAGACTGAACTAGACCATACTGAAGAAGCATCTACATGGCACAAAAAGTTTTAATCAGTGTTTATTGAAAGAAAAAGGGAAACATTTAATTGTTCAAAAAGAGAAGCATGTAAAACCTTATGTCCCTTTAAAAATCATAATTTGCTTTCTTAGCCCTATATTCCAATCCCCCAGAAATGCACACATCACAAAATATTTTTGTGCAGTCTGTACAATTTTTGACACTTTTGCCAGAGTCTTTTCTAATAGCCAGACTTGTAAAGGTACCTTTCAAAGGTAGGGTGTCTCCCTAGATAGTTTGCAAAAGGGCTTGCACAAACCAGGTTCAGATATTTTGAAAAAGTTAAGTGGGTTACGTTAATTGGCAAATGAGCAAGCTCTGTCTTTCCTCTGTAAGTAGCTTGGAGCTAGAGGCTTTGAGTTTTTCACAAACTACTAATAGTCATAGCTGCTCTTGACACTTGCTAACCGGCTAGATTTGTGCAGATCTCTGGGTTCCATAAAGTATTGCCATTTACTTTTCAAGCTGATTGAAGAATTCTATTACTCTTAAAATCCTCAGAGGTTTTCCTTCCTATGAGTTTCTCATAAAAAGAAACAGAGAGATTAAACAAAAGACCCATCTACTGCAGTACTCTAAGGGCCTTATTACACCATACCTTAATACCGTATTGTTCCATTTGAATCCCAACATTGCCATTTCCATGATGGTATCAGGTTATGGATGCTCTCTACCGCACCCTTTTGACTTCAGCAGATGGGTAGTGTTATTCACACAGTTCTTCCCTCCACATTACAGCATCATTGGTGAGTCTTTTTTCCATGCCTCTTTCCAGCCCCATGCCTCATGATTGGTTGTTTTTTGTTTGTTTGTTTTTAACTCTGTACCAGCAGAATAATGTTGTAACATGACATTTTTCCTTTCAAGCAATGACCCTTCAATGCAGTGTTCCCATGCTGCAGTGCTATTGCATTTTTGCACTATAACTTTTAAAAGTCTATTTAAAAAATAAAAATTCAAATTCAAATAAAAAAAAATTAAAAAATGTCATGCTGTGTGATCCTTTCCCTGCTTCTCCTTCCATGTTCACCCCTGGAGCACTGGAAGGTTATATTGGTTTGGAGGCTATTGGGAAGAGATCACCATGGGAGTAGTTGAGGGTGGGACAATCTGGGAACGCCTACACTATGCCCACAACTGGATCAGCTACGGAAGGAATTGCTATCAAGAAACCACACTCCCACAGCTAATTGGATTGTTGTGGGAGAGGGTGTCACTAATAGATTATTTTCAGCATGGGAAAAGTGCTGATTTCAAATGGACTAGAACATGATAGCTGCTTGTTAGCAATGAAGCTGTGCAATAGGACTGATCCTGACTCAGCAACAATGCATTGCTCTGGTGGTATGACACCTTCATGTGATAAGGCCCTAAGTAAGTACATTGTGGCCAACCAGTTACAGGAAGCCCACCTGCAGGTTGTAAGTCCAACAGCGCTTTTCTGCCTGTATACCTTATCAGTACCTGATGAGACATATGGATTCCAATTGCTTGTTTCTGAACATTTTCCCAGCTTTCAGTGTTCTTTCTTTTTCAGATGTGGTGACCAAAACTACATTCAAGAGTTGGCAATGTGGTTGCACCATTTTTTATAAGGACAGTATTATACCAGCTTATACAAATCTTTTGATTTTTTTTTAAATGTGTACAATATCCCTGCCAAGATACACGTATGTAGGCCTTAAAGGAACCTTTTTAACTGTATAGCTAAGGACAAATGGGATAGCTGGGGAAACTTTTCCCAGTCAAATTTTGAAGCCAGCACCCATTTCTGAGACAATGTGGCTCCATTAATTACCAAAACTGGGTGTATCAAGAATGCTGATTAAATTATTGGAATACTAAATCTGTCCAGGCTTTTTGTCCCAGCATATCATCCTACAGTTAGCAAACAGTTGAAAGGAGATTGCACCTAAGGAATCGAAGAAGTGTACTGAGAAATTTAATTCTCCACCGTAGCCTATAACATGCATGTCTACAACCTTTTGAGGATAGGTTGATCGGTTTAGTGTCCAGCAGTGGGTTACTACTTTCCTCAATGCATATTTTTTCCCCTTAAGGAAAACATTATCTAATTCATTTCCAGCTGCAACACCAATGGAAATGTCTTATTCTTAATTGCATCATAATCAGTTTCCTCTTCCATCATTTGGGCAAACTAGTACAAAATTGCCCATTAGACTGTTTATTTTAAGATCCATTACACATAATTGTATCAAATTTTGTCTTTCTTTCACTCTTCAAGATCTCATAAAATTACTCAGAGCATTTCTTTGAAGATATACGTCTCTCTCTTCTCTTGTTAATAAATCATGATTATTTGACTTCTTTGAATTGTTAATTAGTTCAGAATTAATCAGAACACAATTAATATACATTTTGACACCACAACTTCTTTTGTATTATCAGTCTACTCTTCCCTGTTGGTGCTATGG
>CAOKZL010005642.1:0-10496 GCA_948472985.1 Iguana delicatissima | reverse complement strand
CACTTTGAATCTCATTAAAGAAAACCAGGGAAGGTGGATAAAATGCCCATACAAACTATTCCCCAAACTATGTTTTGTACAGAATTGTTTATCTTGTTTTATTTTTATCCCTCTTTTTTTTAAGAGTGTAATTTGATGGGAAGTGGTAATGGCCAGTGTGAGAAAGCCTTTGAAAACTATGCAGCTTAAGACATTGATTGATTGGTTGTATATGCCACCTTTGCTCCTCCCAGAGTTGGACCCAAGGTTGCTTCAAGGCAACATATGCAGGGAACAGCATTTTCTGCACAGAAAATAATATTTCTATGGAGAAATATCATTATCTGGACAGAAAAAGCTGTGCAGAATGCCATTTTCTCTGCAGAAAATCTGTTTTTTTATGCAAAACAATCATATGCAAAGTTTGTACACAATAAGCCCAAAACTGTGTAGTTTTCAATGTCTTTCTCAAAAACATAGGAAGAAAATAGCTAATTTTGTTTCCTTTGGGAAGAAAATTGAAAAATTACCTTCCTACAAAAAGAAAATAGGACAATGGGAAAAAAGAGAAGTAGGAGAGCAGTTCATCAAGGCCCCAAAATGGTGGGCACTTGAATCCTTTTTAGGCCTAGATTTACGTCCTTGTAGCTGATCCTGTTTGCACAGCATTTGGTTACTGTTGTTCCTTGACCAATGAGTGGGAGCAGCATTTTCTTTCCATTGTTTCTGTATCACACCTCTGACAAGTTATTTTTCGGCTACAAAACCCCCAGCCGTCATGGTTAAGGCAATACCAGTGACTGAACTTAGGAGCTTTGCATGCAAAACATATGTTCTGCCATTGACTTTCAGACCCTCTCCTTGTCTCCTACAGGACACAATCCAGCTAAACTTCATCACTTTTAAAGTTCTGTTAATTTCAATGGAGAATACACCATTTCCCCATAATGTCTCCTATTGAGGTGCTTGGCCAGGTATCATGCCCAAATGCATTGATATCAAGCTCTATGTAATTGAAAGCTGAGAGTTTCACATCTTCTCTTCATGTGGGTGGGCCATCCTATTTTATTTCAGGCCAATTCATCGTGCTAGGCCCCTTGTCTGCTGGTAGCAGCAACACGCACATTATAGTGATTTATAATACCTGCCTCCTTGGGGACGGGTGTATTACATTGGGCACTAAAAGGGGCCAGTTGTGCAGGTGGAAAGCTTGCTTAAACAAATCTGAAATGAAGTTGGAATCTGATGGAGGTTGAACAGCTCAACACAAGCTCAGGGTGTCCAAAGGACTCTGGAGGGCTGTGAATGAATGGCTAAAAGGCCACATAACAATTGCAAATATACCAAATATTATAGAACTTGTGAGGGAGATGAAAAATAATAACAGTCCTTTTTTCTTTGCTTCAGTAAGAAAACGATGTAATTGTGTGTTTTAATGTTATTTAAAAAAATGTTTCACATTCTCCAAAGGACATTTTGCTGTCCTTTAAAGTCTTTGCTCCAGCAGTGATCAACCCAATGGCAGGCAATCATCAGTGCTTTGCTGAAAAGTACAATCATTGTCCATCAGATTAATATTAATGCTCTTCTATCAGACAGCTCCTTAGAACAATTTCCAGAGATCATGTTTTATTTTGGATAACTTTGTATCCAAAAGAACCTTGTTGCTCAGTCAAACTGCTTTGGGTCTCCCAGGGGCTCTGAAATGGGCTGGCATCTTCATAAAAACAATCATTTCATGTGAGATTTCTGGCTTTTGTCTCTTTGGGGTTAGTGGCCAGAACGTGGCTTGTGAAGCTCTGCTTCCAGTCCTAAATGGAGATTGGATTCGTAAGAGTAAAAAACACTTATTCTAAATATTTCAGGGCTTGGGTGGAGTCCAGATCCTATTTTATTGAAAAGTAAAGAAAGTCTAGGAGCTCCATTGTTCTTGTTTTGTTTTGTTTTCTCAATCAGCTTTCCCGTGGAGGTTTAATTTTATTTTTTGAAATAAATTTTAAAATACAAGTACAAGCATCATATGAGAATATGCATAATATGACAAAAACACTAATGACCCTATTTACTATGCAGTATAACCTATCTTACCAGTGAATTTTAAAAATTAAGACAGTAATGTAGAGGGAAATTCATTATAAAAGCTTTTTTAGATAACACTTTAAATAGAAGACTTAATCCTAACAATACACTTAGCTGCAATATGGCATATATTGACCTTACTATGATACTGCTCTGGTGATCTTATGTGGACAAGTGTCCTGTATAGACACTGAATGGAGAGCTTGGAGCATACAGGAGGCTGCTTGTGCAGCACCAGCAGCATCACTAGACAAATGGTGTTGCTTGCTTTTTTCAGTGGGATGGATCCAGACTTAGACATGGTTCAGGTAGACCCACTGAAATAAAATCAAACAGGCTAATCATGACTCATTTTCTTTTCATGGGCCTGCTTCCTTTCTTGCTTCCTGTAAAAATGTTAAGTTAGAGAGTGAGGAAGAGAGGAAGGAAATTGATAGCTATGACATGCCAGTCAAAACCACCATTTTTGAATAATGTCTCTCTGCCTTGGATGGATTAGAAACCATGACTACTCTTAGGGTCAGATAAGAGATCAAGGAAAATGTATATTTGCTGTGGTTGTTGTATAAGCCATTTTCTCTTCCATAATCCTTTGGAAAGATGCGGTCTAGCAATTGGACTTGCAAACTAAGGCCATTTCCACACAGGGCGAGGGAATCGCCCCGTGCCGGTATCCCGGACTTTTTGGCTGCACGTTTGGGTCCAGGCTGAGTACCGAGCAGTGCATGGCCGCCGCTCTACACTGCTCTGGGGATGAAAATGGAGGCTTCCGGTTGGTCGAGGCTCTCCACCCGCTTGAAGCTTGCTCCCAGCCTAAAGCCCGCCCCCGGCAGATCGACAGCTGGCACCTGGTGCGAGCCTGCAAATCTGCACCAGAGTGCGGGCACGGGGGTGGTCTGACTGATGCTTTGAAAGACCTGTTTCAAGCGGTCTTTCAAAAGCACGCCGAAACATTCCGGGTTGTTCCAGAGTGGGCTGAGGTGCTGAACTACACTAAGTAGGTCCGACCCAGTCTGGTCCCAGGTGCAGACGTCCTCCCTGGAGGACACTCTGCCCTGTTTCTAAGCCCATGCGGAAATGGCCTAAGTCTATGTTTACCTTTCAATGACTAATCAAAGTATGCTAAATGCAAGATATGTAATGAAGAAAAACAAAAGCATATGAGAAAGGGTGATGTTCACATCCTGGGGAACACCTCTGCTAAAAATATGCTAAATGTATTGTTTTAGTTTGACCCTTACTGACAACACAACACTGAAAACAGAAGAAAAATAATAAAACAGAGGTACAGTCAAGAGAATTAAGATAGCACTGATTGATTATCCTAGCATCTGTAAACCATGGGCAAAATCTGTTGGGCAGTCACAAATATGTAACCTACAGTTACACAATTGTAACTGCTATGTATTCATAATCCCTACAATAGCCCATGCTTCAGGGCAGTGGTTCTCAACCTGTGGATCCCCAGATGTTTTTGGACTTCAGCTCCCAGAAGCCCCAGCCACTATGGTCAATGTTCAGGGCTTCTGGGAGCTGAAGTAGGCAGAGAAAGCATATGAGTGCACAGGTTGAGAACCACTGTTAGGGGCTATGTGGGTCCATGAAGCCCCCAAAACTCCACTACTAGTAAGCAGCCACTGCAATCGACAGACGTTGCCTGTTGCCCATGGGGGCTCTGGCTGCCAGATGTTCCTGTTCCCTCACAGGACATCTACAGCACAGCAGGGATTTGTCATGCTGAGATCACTCACAGGAGGGGTTGGGAATGTCAGACAACTGCTTCTTGAACAACAAGGGGGACAGGTAACTAAAAACTCAGTGACTCTTACAAGTCTCATGAGGTTTAGGGGGATATTATGCAGAATCCACTGTGGTGCTATGTAGTATGTAACGTTCATACATATGATAACACGCTGACTGCTGCAAGAAAGTTCTTGGTGGTGGCGGTAGTGGTGATATCCCTGGCTTAGCTTATTGAGCTATGACTGTGGAGAACCAGGTTCACATCCTCATTCATCCATGACATTCATTGAGTGATTTGATGTAAGTTTCTGTTTCTGAGCCTAAAGAACCATACAGGTTTGTTGTGAAGAGCAGATGACTGGGGGTAGGGGTGAGGAGAAGTATCTAGAATGCACTGAACTTCTTCAGAGGTATAACAGAATATAAATGTAATACTCTGTTGTAAATAAATAAATGTCTACTCCAGATATCAGGACCTTAAAGTACTCTGGAATACACCCATTAAATGTTTTAAAGAACTTTTCCTCTTAAAGTTCAAACATATCTTCTGAGGGACTAGCATGTTTCCATAAGCCACATTGAACAGATGCACCTTTCTTATATATTTTCCCCAACTCCTGTTTATATATGGGGAGTTGTTTCCCTCCTCCCTTTCCTTTTTTGTGAGGAACATTTTGACAAAGGCTCTGTTTAACTTCATAGCTTTTCAGCCACAAACCTGGCTGCTGACTCTTCTGGCTTATGAAGCTAACAGTGAATCATAAATCTTTAAGCAATTGCTGAAGTGTTGGGGTTACCTTGATCCTACATCAGTTAAACTAATTACTTGTTAGAAGACATATAGCCAGCCATAGCTGCTACTAAATATCTCTTTGGAAATATTTTTAACATTTGATTCCCTGTGCTGTGAAGAATGAATTTCACCTTGTAATGTGACCATGTGTCAGTTTGCTTCCTGAGATGTATTATTAGGGGCGGCCAATCTTTCCCCAGTCTTTTCTGAACATTTTGATCCAGAGCTAAGATGGCAGAAGGAGATAGAATTTGTTGTCAGAAACTAGAGCTGTGCTGCCCCTCTGCTCAAACCATATGCAATCCACATAGTGCAATTGTCTGGAAACAATTTGTTGTCTGCAAACCCTTTTAAAAGATTGGATGGATAGCATCCTGTATTGCAGTTATGAATTCATAACTGTATTCAATAATCCTACATAGTCATGATTGTGGTATTATTGAATACAGTTATGAATTCATAACTGCAATACAGGATGCTATGATCCATCTTTTAAAAGGGTTTGCAGACAACAAATTGTTTCCAGACAATTGCACTATGTGGATTGCATATGGTTTGAGCAAGAGGGAGACACAGCTCTAGTTTCTGACAACAAATTCTGCTTCTGCAGTCTTAACTATGATGAGAATGTTTAAAAACTGCAAAAATGGCCACCCTAATAATACATCTCAGAAAACAAATACTGACACAGTGGTCACATTACAAGGTGAAATTCATGCTTCACAGCGCGGGAATGAAAATGTGCATACATTCCAAAGAGATATTTAGTAGCAGCTATGGCTGGTGATATGTCTTCTAACAAGTAGATAGGTTTGACTGATATGTAGGATCAAGGTAACCCCAACACTTCAGCAATTGCTTAAAGATTTATGATTCACTGTTAGCTTAGTAGGCCAGAAGAGTCAGCAGCCAGGTTTGTGGCTGAGCTATGAAAGTTAACAGAGCCTTTTGTCAAAATGTCCCTCACGAAAAAGGAAAAGGGGGGGGGGAGGAGAAAACTTCCACAGATAAACAGGAGTTGGGAGAGTGTCTCAGAAAGGTGCAGTCTGTTCAATGTGGCTTATGGAAACATGCTGATCCCTCAGAAGATATATTTTTTGAACTTTAAGGGGAAATTTCTTCACATTTGATTATATTCCAGAGTACTTTAAGGTCCTGATATCTGGAGTAGACATTTATTTATTTACTACATTTATATTCTGTTACCTCTAGAGTTCAGTGCATTCTAGATACTTCTCCTGCACCCCTACCCCCAGTTATACTCCACAACAAACCTGTATGGTTCTTTAGGCTGAACAGAAACTTACATCAAATCACTCAATGAATGTCATGATAAATGAGAATGAACCTGGTACTGCACAGTCATAGCTGGATGCAGGCTGAGCCAGGGGATATCACCACTCCCGCCACACCTTTCTAGACAGTCAGCGGGGATGATGTATGGAGAAGTTTACCCTATACTACATAGCACCACAGTGGATTCTGGACAGATCCCCTCAAACCTCATGTACTGGTAAGTAGCCACTGAAATCGATGGGGATCTTGTTGTTCAAGAAGCAGTTGTCTGACATTGCAACCCTGCCTGTGAGTGATCTGTACAGCATGACAGAATGCCTGCTGTGTGATGTCCTGTGTGAGGGGAAGTCAGGAACATCTGGCAGCCACTTCATGGGCAACAGGGGAACTGGGCCCTCTGTGACGTGCAGTGGCTACTTCTGAGTCAGTGGAGTTTTGAGGTCCATACAGTACCTACATAGCCCTAAAGCAGTGGTTCTCAACCTGTTCGGTGCCCCAGATGTTTTTGGACTTTGCAGTTCCCACAGAAGCCCTGAAACATGACCATCATGGCTGGGGCTTCTGGGAGCTGAAGTCCAAAAAACATCTGGGGATCCACAGGGTTGAGAACCACTGCCTAAAGCATGGGCTAGTGCTGGGATTATGAATACATAGCAGTTACAACAATTGTGTAACTGTAGGTTATCTTTGTAGTTTCCCAAGCACAGAGTTTTTTACCCATGGTTTACAGATGCTAGGATAATAGATGAGTGCTATCTTAATTACTTCAACTATACTCTGTTTTTATTTTTCTTCTGTTTCAGTGTTGTGTTGTCAGTGAGGCAAAACTAAAACAATACATTTCACCGTATTTTTTTTTAGCAAGGTGTTCCCCAGGATGTGAAGCGTCACCTTTCTTCATAATGTTTGTTTTCTTCATTAGTATCTTGCATTTAGCCGTACTTTGATTAGTGATTATTGAAAGGTAAACATGCCATTTTCCACCATGGGCTTAAAGAAACAGGGCAGAGTGTCCTTAGGGGAAAAGGCCGTCTAGGGCCTCCAGACCAGGATTACTTAGTGTAGTTCAGCACCTCAGCCCACTCTGGAACAACCCGAAGTGGTGTCTGCAGCGTGCTTTTGAAAGACCGCTTGAAACAGTATTCAAAACAGACGAGCGTGCCACTCCATGCCCGCACTCTGGTGCAGATTTGCAGGCTCTGACACCAGTGCGAGCCTGGAATATGCCAAGGCAGGGCTTTAGGTCAAGACCAGGGTGATGGAGAACCTCGACCAACCGGAAGCCGCCATTTTCATCCCAGAGCAGTGTAGAGCGGCGGCAGTGCCACTGCTCCGTACCAGCCTGGACCCAAACGTCTGGCCACCAAAAGTCCGTACAAGACACAGGGGCGATTCCCTCGCCCTGTGTGGAAATGGCCTAGTTTGCAAGTCCGGTAGCTCCACACATACTTCAAGGAAATCCCATTATGAAGAGAAAATGGCTTAATCACAGCAAATATACATTTTGCTTCATCTCTTATCTGACCCTAGAGTAGTGCAGTGGTTAAAAATACAAGGCAGAGACGTATCTCAAAAATGGTGGTTTTCATGGCAGGACCATAGCTATCAATTCTCTCTCCTTCCTCTCTTTACCTCACTCTCTAACTGAACATTTGGAAGCAAAGGTAAGCAGCCCACAAAATGATCATAGTTAGCCTGTTCTATTTATTTTTAGATGAGTATACCTGAACCATGTCTAAGTCTCAATCTTCATCCCACTGAAACAGCAACACCCATTTGTGCTGAGTTGAATGCTGCTGGTGCTGCACAAAAGCAGCCTCCTGTATGCTCCAGCTTTCATTCTGACCTCAGACAGCAGACTGTCCAGCATCAGTTACTCAAGCATGTCGTGGTAAGGTGGATGTGTGTGCCATATTGCAGCTACATGATGCTTAGGATTAAGTATTTTATTTAAAGTGTTATGTACAAAAAAGCTTTTATAATGAATTTCCCTACATTACTGTTTTAATTTTAAAATTCACTGGTAAGATAGGTTATATTGCATAGTGATGAGAATTAGTGATTGTTTTTGCTGATATTATGCATTATTCTCATCAATGTTGTACTTGTATTTTAAAATTTATTTCAAAAATAAAATTAAACCTCCGGGAAACTTGATTGAGAAAACAAAACAAAACAACAATGGAGACTGTAGACTTTCTTTACTTTTCAAATAAAATAGGATTGTGGACTCCACCGAAGCCCTGAAATATTTAGAATAAGTGTTTTTTTACTCTTAAAATACAATGTCCATTTAGGGACTTTGGAAGCATTATTTTAGCAAAGTGATGTTTCTGGCCAGGATGCCTGAGAACAAAAGCCAGAGAAAATGTCACATAAAATGATTGTTTTTATGAAGATGCCACCCATTTCAGAGCCCTTGTGGGAGACCCAAAGCAGTTTGACTGAGCAACAAGGTTCTTTTGGATAGAGCTATGGAATAAAACACAATCTGCTGGACTGTTTTAAAGGAGCTGTCTGAGTACAAGAAAACATTAATATTAATCTGATGGACAATGATTGTACTTTCAGCAAACTGATGATTGCCTGCCATTGGGTTGTTATTACTCTCTGGAACAGAGACTTTAAGGACAGCAAAATGTCCTTTGGAGGGAGTGGAAACATTTTTTAGAATAAACATAAAACAGCCACAATTTATATGCTTTTTCTTTTGAAGCAAAGAAAAAAGGACTGTTATTATTTTTCATCTCCCTCAAGAGTCTCTGATAATATTTGGTATATTCTGAATTGTTATGTGGCCTTTTGCACCCCAATTCATACCGCAGTAAAACATGCCCTGAGCTTGTGTTGAGCTGTTGACCTTCATTAGTATTCAACTTCATTTTCAGATTTGTTTAAACAGAGCTTTCCACCTGCACAACTGGCCCCTTTTAGTGCCCAATGTAATACACCCGTTCCCAAGGAGGCAGGTATTATAAATCGCTAATATACATGTTGCTGCTACCACAAGACAAGGGGCCTAGCGATGAAGACCTGCCTAAAATAAAATAGGAATAACCCTACATGAAGAGAAGAGGTGGAAAACTTGTCAGCTTTCAATTACATAGAGACTTTGATATGATGTGGGTTTTAGGCCATGATCTGGCCAAGCACCTGGATGGAGACATTATGGGGAAATGGTGAGATCCTCCATTACAAAATAACAGAAACTTTAAAAGTGATAAAAGTTAGCTGGATATTGTGCTGTAGGAACAAGGAGAGGGTCTGAAAGTATGGAATTGGCAGAACATATGTTTTGCATGCAAAGCTCCTAAGTTCCAGTCACTGGTATTGCCTTGACCATTGACGTTGGGGGGTTTTGTAGCCAAAAAATAACTTGTGAGAGGTGCCTGAAACAATGGGAAAGAAAATGCTGCTCCCACTCATTGGTCAAAGAACAACAGTAACCAAATGCTGTGCAAACAGGATGAGTACAAGGAACGTTACACAGCCTAAAAAAGGAACTTTGAGATCCACCATTTTGGGGCCTTGATGAACTGCTCTCCTGTCTCTTTCCCCTCTGGTCTATTTTCTTTTTTGTAGGAAGGTAATTTTTCAATTTTCTTCCCAAAGGAAAACAAAATTAGCTATTTTCTTCCTGTTTTAGAAAGACATTGAAAACTACACAGTTTTTTGGGCTTATTGTGTTACAAACTTTGCATATGATTGTTTTGCATAAAAAAACAGATTTTCTATCTGCACAGGAAGAAATGGCATTTTCTGACAGCTTTCTGTCCAGATAATGATATTTCTCCATAGAAATATTATTTTCTGTGCAGAAAATGCTGTTCCTGCATATGTTTGCCTTAAAAGGCCACCAGACGGAACTATCAAATTCAGTAATATAAATACAACCAATGGGTTTTGGATATTTCTTAAGCTGCATAGTTTTCAAAGGCTTTCTCACACTGGCCATATAGACCAGACCTCCCGATTAAATTACACTCTTAAAAAAAAGAGGGATAAAAATCAACAAGATAAACAATTCTGTACAAAACATAGTTTGGGGGAATAGTTTGTAATGACGATTGTGTTGCTCAACCTGCCTGTTGTTTGGGTACGAGGAAAAGTGTGCAGTTTGAAGTCTGCTCAGGAGTAAGCTCCACTGAGTTCAGTGATTTATTCTCAAGTTGGAGGATATAGGGGGTTGCATTTCTTAAGGTGATATTGTAGCCTACAGGCATTGCCTCTTGATCCTCCCGGTACACAGAACAGGAAATGCGACACACTGCACAATATCCATACCCAAGCATTTTTGCTCCTCCTTCTTTTGGCCCATGTGATCCAGCGGCAACACTGAGTCATGGAGAGGGGGGAGCCTATGATCCTGACACGTCTGACTAGCTGACACATACAATTACAAATGTGTTCGTTTTGTGCATCACTGATGTTATGCAGAGGACTGTACGTTACTTGGAGCCTGTTCTTAGAAACAGATCCACAGTATTTGTGAACTTGCATGAAGACCTGTTTATAAGAATTTGTAGCTGTATCCTCATTCCTATACGACCGTTTCTATTTTTTCTTGCCTTTTTTCTTCTCCCTAACCCCCCTTTTCTTAAGGAAT
>CAOKZL010005641.1:0-16858 GCA_948472985.1 Iguana delicatissima | reverse complement strand
TGTCAGTCTATTATCATTTATTTAGGACTATTATGCATAATATTTTTCCACAATCAGGGAACTCTCCTCTTCAAGACAAACTGTAACTCTCTTCACTCAAAACCATCATTTTTGCACATATTGTATATTCAAGTATATATTTTATACATTGCAATTCATGTACATATACTCTATGTGTTTACACATACCCACTCACATACATTATATGTATCCACATAATACTAAGTAGCTGGGAAGAGGACACTGGTCTTGGTAGTTTGGATATAGGATTTGGAGTGGTCCAAAGTTGATTCTGGATGGCAGAATATTAGTTGCAGATTTGTTCCTATATATTTTGCCAGCTATTGGCATTGGGAGCCATATTTGATAGTGTGATAATGGGACTTCTCATTATCTAGTCTTGGCTGAAGGGGGATACTTCCCTCTTCGGGTAAACCAAAGGTTAATGGGGTGTTGGGGTTAGGTTACACTTTTTACTGTGGGTCAGCCTCACAGGCCATGGGGAGAGAATTGCCCAATCAATGGAGAAAAGGTGAGCATCTTCAAGATGCTTCGATGGAGAAGTTATAAAAATCTTTGAGATATCATGTGGCAGAGAGAGAACAAAGAAACCTCTTGGAGATGAAATCTGTGCCAGTCATAGGCTGCAGGCCCTGGGCCTCGCCTCTCAGCCTCATTCTTCTCTTTGACCCTCTAAGCCTGTGAATCCGAATGTGAGTAGCTAGAATATTAGGTAGTTAGTCGCGTTAGGTCTTTTTATTATTTTGGAGGTTGGCTGATCTTAAGAATGTATCTGTTTTTATAACTACTTGTAACTTAAGCGTACCTGGGGGGGGGGAGCCTCTCATGTGTATTATTGTCTTGTTTACTTGCATGCCTTAAAATAAATGTTTTTCTGTAAAACCTCTGTTTCCTCTCCATTCCCATGCCATTCTTCGGCACACACTTAGATAGGACTTCTCTCACTCAGAAGGGGGAGGTGAGGGAAGGGAAAGGTCCTTAAGCACCCTGCATTTAGAGAAAGCTTGGACTGCCATTAAGCAGAGAAGACTCTTCCGAATGGTTGGGTGAAGGCAGAATGAAGTAGCCCAACTGTGGGATGGAGAGCCAGAGTTCATTATTCTTTTGTACTTTTTGGGAGTGTTACTGACGTATCACACGATGCTAGGTAACATGCTATGCATACAAAAAAAACCGGTCCAGATAGGACTCAACGTCCAGAGCAGCATTACTCAGGCTATCTGAGAAGGCTTTTTTTTTTCTCTAATGGGCCAGGGACTGTATCTCTGCCTAGCGACTACAACTGCTTTCTCTTTCCTGGAAATTCTCCACAAATGGGCAAGCAATTGTTAATAGCCCAGCGCAAGTCCAGGGACCACCACTTGGAGCAACACTAGGCAGCCAGCATGGTGTCGTGGCTTGAGCACTGGGCTACAACCCTGGATATGAAAGTTCAATTCACTGCTCAGCCACGAAAACCCACCGGGTGACCTTAGGTGCATCACATATTCTCAGCCCCAGAAACTGTGATATTTTTGCCTTGGGGTCACCATAGATCAGAAATGCTTTTAAAGCCCTCAACAACAACAACAACAAGCCAAGAGAATGCTCTTCTGAACATGTGGCAGTATCATTTCTGTTGGTCTTACTTTGTAGCTCAGTTTCCTCATTGGCATTATCTGGGATCATCAGGCATCAATAAATGTTGCACAAAGTTGACTATTTTGTTTGCAGATAGATATAAATATAGATAAAGAGGAGAGAGCCTCCATCATGAAGAAATATAATATAGGTTATTCCTAAGGTTAGATTACGTTGCAACCTGTTCACATCACATTAAGATTCTTGTTTATTGATTGAATTCTTCTTTGGAAGCACTGGAAACTAGTAACAAATTCAGTCCCATATTTAGAAGGTGGCTTGAATGCGGTTTTCCTCTCTAGCATAGCGACAACATTCAGCTGTAACAGTGAGTTTCTGAAGGATAACGGTGAGTTTCAAAATGAGACAAAATGAACTTTTTTTTTAATTAAAAATTCAAATACAAGAATAAAACAAGCAAATACATAGAGTAGAACAAACAAACATATAATCTTCCAATCTTGCTTCACACCTGTCTGCTTTCTCATACTATATTAACTCTGATTCCGAATTCCTAATCATTACTCTATACCTATACATACAAACATACTTACATTAAATTTATACGCAACTTACTTCCTACTTGTCTTTGTCTGGTTTATTCTCCAACCATATTATAACTTATGTAACCTCTGCATCTCTCATCTTAAAATAGTTGCTCACTCCAGATTACACACCTTTACTTTATCATAATATACTATAACTATTTTTTACATTTATTACAATGTCCATCAATGTCTCTTTACTATCTTATAGTTGGATCATTCAAAATAATCCATATATATTTCATCTCTCCAAATGTATTTTTTGGAACCCAAATTTCATTTTAGATACATCGCTGTGATTTTGATGATCTTAAGTAAATATTACATCGCCATTTTTTTTTTAGATAGTTTACTACCAGCAACCATGCTGTTTCATATATGGTTCTTTTCTCTTCATTTACTAACTTAGATAAATAATCACAATTCTTCATTTCATGCAGTAAAGCGAGCCACTCTTCAATATCTGGAATATTTTGATTTTTCCAGAACCTTGCGTACACAATCCGAGCAGAAGTGACCATATATAATACAATCCTCCATTTATTTTTAACATTTAGTTGTTGTACACTGTTAGGTATTATGTTCAGCAAGTATATTTCTGGAAGTACTGGAATGTTGATCTCAAATATTTCTTCCATTATTTTTTTAACATTATTCCAACACTTTTTTGCCTTCTTGCATGTCCACCAAAGATGGCAAAATGTCCCTTCTTCTTTTCCACACTTCCAACATTCTTTTTTCCCAGTCTTATGCATCTTATCTAGTTTATCTGGGCTCAAGTACCACCTATGAAAGATCTTTAAATGATTTTCCTTAAGATTCTGGGAGAGCGTGAATTTTTGAGTTCTCTTCCAACTCCTCTCCCAATCTTCCAAAGGTATCACTTTGCCTATATTCGCTGACCGTTTCAACATTGTTTCTTTTATAATCTCCGTTTCCAATTCTCTACTCATTAAAAATTTGTATATCTGAGACATCAGATGTCTTGGTTGTTCAAAGACCGCAATTTAGAATTCATTTCTTTCATCTTTAGGAAGGAAGCCTTCTAATTTTAAATCCATTTTAAACCTTTCCTTAAGCTGTCTGTATAGGAACCACTGAACAGGAAAGTCTTCTGATTCTAGTTCTGTTCTTTCTTTTAATGTTAAGTGTTGTCCTTCTATTATAATGTCTTTGTAAAAAATCCATTTCTCTTGTTGTTGTATTCCACCTTCCAAACAAAGCTTCATGTGGCGAAATCCATTGAGGAATTTTTTGGTAGACTCGTGCTTTAAATTTTTTCCAAATTTCTAATAAAGATCTTCTTATATAATGGTTTGTAAACTCTTTGTCTGCTTTCTCTTTCCCATACCACAGGTATGCATGCCAACCAAATTTATTGTCCTCCTCTTCAAGTTTCAACGTCTGATCATCCTTTAAGGTTATCCAGTCCACAATCCACGATAAACCTGCATAGTAATATATTTTCATATCCGGTAAAGCGCATCCTCCTCTTTCCTTGTGGTCAGTCAGTAATCTCCATTTAATCCTCGGTTTTTTATTGTTCCATATGAATTTAGTAATTACTTTCTGCCAGTTCTTAAAGCATTTGTCATTAATGATTATCGGTAAGTTCTGGAAAAGAAAATTCAGTTTGGGAAGGACATTCATTTTTATTACGGATACTCGTCTGAGCAGTGTTAGATTCAGTTTGTTCCAGTTTTGAATATCTTTATGGATCTCTACCCAGGTCTTCTTGTAGTTATTTTCAAAAAGTTCTGTGTTATGTTTCGATATGTGTATTCCAAGATATCTTTTTTTTTCCGTTTTATACCCCGAGATTTCTAATAGAGTCTTTTCTTCTTTCTCACATAAATTTTTCGTCAACACCTTCATTTCATCTTTATTTATTCTTAATCCAGCAATGCATTCAAATTCTTCTAATTTCTGCAATAACTTTGTAATTTTTTTTGTGGATCTTCAAGAAAAATAACCAAATCATCCACGTAAGCTTTAAGTTTGTACTCTTGTCCCTTAATTCTGACTCCTCTTATCTCGCTGTCTTCCCTTATCTCTGATAACAGTACTTCCAATGTAAGTTTAAATAACAATGGAGAGATAGGACAACCTTGCCTTGTGCCTTTTTTAATATGAAAAGCTTTTGTCTTCTCCCCATTAATTATCAATGATGCAGATTGATTATTGTAAATTTGCTGAATCAAATTAATAAAAAGCTGCCCGCAATCCATTCTTTGCAAAACCTCAATCATAAAGTCCCAGCCGATATTGTCAAAAGCCTTCTAAAAATCTATAAAGAGCATTGCCAATTTTTTTCGTTGTGCTTCTCAAAATATTCAACCATGTTCAAAACTGTTCTAATGTTATTCCTGGGAGGAATCCATTTTGGTCCGGATGGATTAACTCTTGTAGTGTTTTCTTTAGTCTTTCTCCCCAATATCGATGTGAAGATTTTGAAATCTGTATTAAGCAAAGAAATGGGTTAAATTTTCCCGGGGTTTTTTAACATTTTTCCCCTTTTTTGGGTATTAAAGTTATATTTCCTTTTTTCCAATTTCCAGTTTTCCCAATAATTTTTTTTTCAAAGTCTTTTGTAAAGGTAATACCAACTCATCTTCTAATGATTTATAATAAAATGCGGTAAAATCATCCGGACCTGGCACCTTGGATTTTTTAAATTTTTTCCCTATTGTTTTAGATATTTCCACTACAGTAAAGGTCATATTCAAAAAAATTTTCTGCTTTTCAGATAATCTCCTTATCTTTTTATTGTCTAAATAGAGTTCCAACTGTTCCTTCCGGGTTTTGCACCAGATTCTTTGATTGTATAAATCAGAAAAAATATTTTAAAAATACTCTATGAATTGAGTTATGATCTGTAAGTATCTTCCCATTTTTTAACCCTCTTTTATTTGTTACTTTCCATATCTTTCCTCAATTTATAGGTTAACCGTTTTCCAGGTTTGTTAGCCCCTTCAAAATGCTTTTGCTTTATTCTGCTAAGTTTCTTCTCCAATTGTATAATGTTTTCCCTTCTCAACTTTTTTGTAATATTTTGATCTGTTTTTCAAACTATCATTTGTAAAGTCCTTTTAAATTGTTCCTCTTTTGCCTGTAATTTCTTTTGAATTTCCAGTTCCTTAGCCTCTCTTTTTTTTTTTCAATTCAATTCAATTATAAGATGACCTCAAATTTACTGCCTTACTGGCATCCCAGACTTTTTTTTCATAGAAACTTCTTCAGTTATGTTTTTTAAAAGTTTTTCCAATACTTGTTTTGCTCGTTGTAAGTAAACTTCCTGCTGTAATAAAATGTAATTCAATCTCCAGCTTCTATTCTGTCTTCTAGTTTGTAACTTTAGTTAAATTAAATTATGGTCGGAGATTTTTTTGGGAAAAATTTCCATCTCTTTATTATGGAATGTAGATGCTTGAAATTAAGACATTTTAAATTCTAACAAAAGATTTATGTGCGTTGATTTAAAAAGTATATCCTCTTGAGTTTCCATATTTGTAAGACCAACCCAGCAGGTCAAGTTGCCCCATAAGTTAAAAAAGTTTTTCGGAATTTTATCTGTAATTCTTCCCAGTTCCCTGTGATGATCTGTCTATTATGGGGTTTAATACTGCATTCATATCCCCCAGCAGGAGTATTTTCCCCTTTGATCTCTATTTTAGTATTAAATAAACTTCTTTCTAGCTTCTAAAAATTTTATCTTTCCCTTCAATAGGGGAATACCCCCCAACCGCTAAATTTTCAAGTCCGGAAAATGAATTTCCCCCCAATAAATGTCCTTGGGAATTTACAAATATTTCCCCTTGAATCATATTTAAAATTTTTCCAAATTTATTGCCACCCCTGCTTTTTTTTTTATAAATATTTTATGTGTTTTTTAATTTTTGGGTTTCCCTTTAAGTATTTTATATCCACGTCTCTTATCCTCATTTCTTGTAGGCATATCAAGTCTGTTTTTTTCTTTTCCAGCAAATGAAATATCTGTCGTCATTTATAGTTGGAGTTGATTCCTTTAACGTTCCATGTTTGTATCGTAATAACCATTTTTCCCTTTTTCCCCCATTTCTTCTTTTCTTGTTCTTTTTCTTCTTTTTCTGTTATTCATCTTCTTGGTAATATAATTTCCCCTTTTTCCCCAGCTTCTATTTCTTCCCCCCCCCTTTTCCAGTTGTTTTGGAAACTTTTTTTTCCCCAAACTCAAACCTGTCTCCCTCGATTTTTGTTTCTCCTCTCTCCTCGGGACTTCTTAAATGTTTCTCCGACTGTTCTAAATTTTCATTTAATCTCTTTTGTCTGTGAATTCCAAGTCTCTTCTAATTCTCTCATACAAATCTTTTGCTTTTTTTTAAGAATTTATTTTGAGCCATTTTTGCCCGGGTAAAACAGGGATATCTTCTATTTTTTCCCCATCTAAAATTTATCTTATTTTTTGTAACAATTGCATCAGAAACTTGTAATCCTGTTTTTTCTTATTACTGCATATGGTATATTTTTAAAAAATTTTTATCTCTTTGTCATCAATCATTAACTTGTAATCAAATTTTTCTTAAGAATTTTGTCTTTAGTTCTTACTTTCGTAAAACAGACTATAACATCACGTGTCCAGTTACGTTCTTTTGCAATTTTGAGCTCAATCTAAAATCCTATCTATGTCTGCTTCCATTTTTCTTCTGTTTTTCCCCAATATAATCTGCCAATATAGTATTAATTTCTCGTAGAGATTCTCTTCTCTTTAAATTTTCCCAAAATTTCCCCCCAATTTTAAACATTTTTTAAAATTTTCCAATTTTCTTGCATTTATTGTGTATTCTTGACGATATTTAGCCCCTTTTACCGCTTTATAATCCGTTTGTAGCTCCTTTGGGTTTAATTTTGGGTTTTTCATCCTTTTTAATCTCAAGATGTCTTTATTTACTTTCTCTATTTTCTTATTTATAAAGTCCATTTCTTTTTTTTTTATCAGCTTTGATCTCAGCTCTTAATTCTTTTTTATCTCATGTTAAACTCTTGCTGAATTTCTTTTTAATGTCCTGTTTAAAATTTTTTTTTTCTTAAAAGAGCCGACAAGTCAGGTTGGTTTAATGGTTGGGGGTTACAGGAATGTCCACAGATGTCCTTCTGCCTGATGTTTGTGTCATTATTTTAGCTTCAGCATGCAAAGGGAGCTTTCCTTTTAACTGTTGTCATTGTCACCATTTTTTATTTAATCTTATCCCCGGTCTGTTAATCTCTTTGATTAAGATCTTTTAAATACACATATAATTGCGTAAAATCAAATAAGATCTCAAATAATCCTATAAATCATTAAACCAAAAATACTCAAATCATAGAGTTTTTTTCAGCACTTAAAAATAATATTAAATTTGTTAAAAATCAAAAAAACCAAATCCTTTTAAAAAAAATCCAATTCAACACATTAAAGAGAAATATCAAGAGAACCACCCATCAAAAATCAAAAAAAGAATGTATACACCAAATAGTATGCAAATAGTCCAATTGTTTTAAAGTTTCCTTCTTAATAATTAAACAGTTAAGTGATTAGATAGTTACTGTTTAATGCTTTTTTTTTTGATTATGCAATATCTTAACGGTTTTTTTTAAATATTTAAATATTTACTTAGAGGGCCCCAAAAAAAAAAAGGGACTCTATTTCAATTGCAATAATGTTTTTTTAAATTCCTTCCCCAAACACCAGTAAAAAGCTTACACACAAAATCTTTAATATCTTTTCATTCCCAAAATTTAAAAAAATTTTATATCAAACCATCCTTCATATATATTCTCCACGTATATTTTTTTATTTTTATATTCTTTTTTTTTTCCCCCCCTCCTCCTTTCCCCTCCCCAGCAAACTCGCACTTGGCTTAGCAAATCCCCCTCTTTTGATGTCTCCCACGTTGAGATATTAAAAAAAATATTTCCCCCTTTTTCAGCAAACTCCAACCTAAACAAGCAAAACTCACGCCAAGGTTTTTCTTTCTCATCGTCAAAAAAGAAAAGGGGAAAGGGGGGGATAGGAAAGGAAAAGGGTTTATAACCCCGTGCTTTATTTCTCCACCTCCTTAACTCCTTAATTCGACAGTCTTGACATTTTGGCACCTCCTCCTTCAGCCCTGGCCTTACACTCTCCACACTCGATCTAAAGTTCTCTGTCTTATCCGGGCTGTCCCTTTGTCTTTTCCATCTGTCTGTCCCAAATTTAGAGTTTTTTCACCTCTACTTTGTTGCTCTTGCTGATCTTAAATTTTTAATTCAGAAGCCTTTGATAACTCAGACAGTTTTTTAAAAAAAAAACTTTTTCTAATCTTCTTCTTCTCCACACCAGGATCTTCTGTCCCCCTAAAAAACTCCTTCACTCCCAATATACAATCTCAGTCCTTTGGTCAGCGAAAAACGTTCCTTTAAATCTCCCTGTCAGTATCTTCTGGTAAACTTGTATACCATCCTTTTCCCTTTCTTCTTTCAATTATTGCTTCCCATCCCTCCAAAACAACTTTGTAGCTACTTTATAACACAGTCCTCTGGTAACAAAGTCCCCTTACTTTACCTAAAACAACTTAAGTAAAGCGGCTCAAACGTATTTCAGTCTATGTATTTATCTTTCCCTCTCGCTCACGGGTTGTCGGTGTCCTTCTCAGCAAGCCCCAGCAAGCCACCTCCTCCGCCAGCTTTTCCGTACTGACTCTCAGTGACTGCCTCACGGCTCAAGCTGAGATTGTCACCATCTTTGAATTTTTTAAGATTTAAAATTATTAACATGTAGATGATCCCTTTAACTACGAGGTACGTACCGTCCAAAAACAAGTTTATATCTTCACTTCACTCCATCTGCTAAAATCGTACACTTTGTTTAAAAAATCTTCGGCGGCGATCAGGCTGAATTCTCAGCTGTCTGATGCGACTGTGGAAGCTCTGTGATCCTGTCTCTCGTCCTCTGTCCCCCGAACACCTCAGAAACAGCTGGAGAGTTGTAGGGTCCCCGATGAGCCCTCTCAGCACTCCTCTTACCAGAGGAGTAGTCGGCTGGAAGCCAGGCTCCAGCTAGACCGCAACAGACGGCAATGAGTGACACCCGAATGTCACTTCATTGCCAAGCTCGACGCCATGAAGACCGGAAGTCAAAATGAACTTTTTTAACCTCAGCACCACCCTGGACTCTGATGGGAGCTGTGGTTTCCTTCACTCAAAATAATACCTATTAGTCAGAAAGTGAGTTGCTTGGCAGGAAAGGCGTGTAAATCAGAGCAGTGCTGTATGCGCAACTTCCGATGTTATTGGAGTGAATAGATTATCTGAACTCATTTTAGCCTGGTTTCAGGCCAGAATGTGGTGCTGAAATGTCCTTAGGTAGCCTGATTGATGGTATCCGCCAGGTGAAACACAAGGAAATGCTATTCTATCTCTCCTTCTGGATTTCTCTGCACCTTTTGATTACTATTTTTTGTGGTATCTCACAGGAACAGCTCTGCAGAGCAGGAGGAGCAGGCACTGTGTTATGTTAGTTCCTCTCCTGTATACAGGACCAGGCTCAGAGAATGATGTTGGAGAATTCCTACTTAGCCCCATGGCTGTTGCGCTGTGGAGTGCCACACAATTCCATTTGGTCCCCATGCTGGCTAATATTCGCCTGAAGATACTGAGTGAGTTCATTAGAAATTTGG
This sequence comes from Iguana delicatissima, assembly GCA_948472985.1. NCBI lineage: Eukaryota > Metazoa > Chordata > Lepidosauria > Squamata > Iguanidae > Iguana > Iguana delicatissima. The sequence goes on along the minus strand of CAOKZL010005641.1, from coordinate 6,999 downwards.
TAGCTGTGTTTTGTCAGTGTCCTGATGACACATAGCTCTAATTCTCCATGTTGTCAGAGTCACCTCTAGCCGTGCCTGTGCCCCGATGCTTTAATAGGCTTTATGCAGGCCAATAAATTGAAAGTGAATACCAATAGGTTGGATATTCTTTGGAATTTTTAGCATAATTAATCTTGTAATGACTGTTATTATAAGTAATAAGATTTCATCATGTTTCTTTTCCAATTCATCTTCTGGCATGCCCAGTAGATACATTTGTGGTGACATGTGAAAATGTATTCCCAAAATTTTTTCCAATCTTCAAATGTATTGTTTCACTTCCTAGCTTTTGGAATATGTCCACCATATGGTAGAAAGTGCCCTTCTCACTTCTGTACTTCCAACATTTATCACTACAGTTATATATCTTTGCCAGTCTCTCAGGAAGGAGGTACCACTGTAGATGCATTTTATAAATATTTTCTTTTTAAATTCTGACAGTGAATTTCAGTCTTCAGTTCCAAGTCTTTTCCCAGTTCTTGGTTAATTCAACTGAATGGCCTAAATTTTGAGCCCAACATATCACTGGCTCTTTGACAACCTCTTCTTCATGTTCGATCTTACAAAATTGTATATATTTCAGATATTATCCGAGATTCCTTCTCAAATATTAACTCATCGAAGGTTGTCTTTTCTATTTGAAAACCATTTATTTTCAATTCATTTTAAATTTTTATTTAATTGTCTGTGTATAATAGCCAGTGACAGTTGATGCCCCCTTTTCTTAATTCTTCCTGTGATTTTATTCTGAACAGAGTCACCATGAGTTTTTATTAAATCCCTTTATGTTATCCATCTATCCTGTAAAATATTTTCTCTTTTATAAAATGCTTCTTGTGGTGACAACCATAGAGATGTTTTTGAATATATCCTTAATCTATATTTTTTCCAATTTTTATATTTGGTCGTTGTATAAAATGATTGTTGAAATTGCTTATGAACTATATCTTTATTGTATCCAATATAAGCGTGCCAGCCAAAATGAAGTCGATACCTTCTAAAGCCAGGAATCTACTATGCAATAGCTTTGCCCATTCTCAAACCATTCTAAACAAAGTCCTGTGTGAAAATAGAGTTTCAAACTGGGGAGTGAAGACCCCAACTCCCTCTTTGGCATCACATAATATTTTATGTTTGATTCTCTGGTTCCTCCCATTCCATATAAAGGGTGAGATATCTCTTTGCCATTTTTTAAAAACAGACTCGTTACTCATTATAGGAATGATGGAGAAAAATAACGATCTTAGCAACACTGCTCATTTTTATGAACGAAATACGCCCAAGGAGAGATATTTTCAGTTTTTTCCAAGTCTAGAGATTTTATTGATTTCTTTCCAGACCCTATCGTAATTGTTTTTTAAACAAATCAGAGTTTTTCTTTGTTAAATGTATTCCCAAGATCTTACTTTAGAGTTCTTTGGTGAAGCCTGATATACACGCCCAAGTTTTTTTCTTCGCCTTTGCTTACATTTTTGGTTAAAATATTAGATTTATTTTCATTTACTTTCAGCCCAGAGGCTTCCTCAATCTCTCAATATCTTCTTTAAATTTTTAATTCCTCTCATTGGATCTACAATATAACCACTATATCATCTGCGAAGGCACGTATTTTAAATTCTATGGCCTCTTGATTAGCTCCTTGAATTGAATTATCCAGTTTTATACACTTAATCAAGATTTCAATAGTTAATATAAATAATAAGGGGGAGAGGGGACATCCTAGCCTTGTCCCTCTAAAATTTCTATTCTTTCAGTTTCTCTCCGTGCATGATTATTTGAGCAGTTTGATTTCTACAAATTGTTTTTATACTGTTCAAATCTCCGTTATAACTTCAAACATAAAATCCCAACTTAAACTGTCCGGGGCCCTCCCGATGTCCAGGAATAGAAGTCAATCTCCTTTCGGGTTGTTGATATTTTATGACGTCCAGAATGCATCTCATATTGTCTTTGAGGTGTCTATTGGGCAAGAACCTGGCCTGTCTTCTTCTATTACATCTTTCAATACTCATCTTTAATCTTGTTTGTGATATTTATTTTAATATTTTGTATCTATTCAGTAAGGATATTGGCTCTACAGTTCTTAGCAAGGGTCTTCAGATTTTTGGAATCAAAGTTATGTGGGCTTCTCCCCCTAGGATATTGAGTATCTTCCTCTCAAACATTTGTATTTTCATAGTTGCTTGAAACAGCAAATCAGCTCATCTTGAAGGACATTATAATATGTTGCTGAAAGATCATCTGGACCAGGAGTTTCATTCTTTTTAGTTAAATGAATTGCTTCTAATTTCTGCCAACATTAAATTGAATGGTTGAGTTTTTCTCATGCGTTTGACAAGTTCCTCTATTTTTAATTCTGATAAAATTTCAGAGATGGTTTCTCTTTTGACTTATTTCTCTTTATATAGTTTTGAATAATATTTAACAATTTTTTTTTATTTTCCCAATTTTGTATACTTCTACCCTTCCACCATCTGTGATTTTGAGAATGGACGATTTTTGTTTCTCTTTCTCTCAAACAGAGTGCTAGTCACTTCCCTGGCTTGTTAGACCATTCAAAATGATTCTGTTTCCAGGACAGCAGTTTTTTACTTATTTCCATTGTCAAATCAAGTTTGAATTGTTTTTGTAGTGCAGTTATCACTTCCTTCAAAACAGCTTTATCTGAAGTTTTTTCTTTAAGTTCTTCCTCCTTTTTCCTAATTAGATCATTAATTTGCTGAATTTTCTCTTTCCTTCTTCTATTCAAAATAGCATTTTCTTGTACTAGTAACCCATGCATTACTGCCTTTCCTGTATCCCAGATGGTTTCAATGCTGGTTCCTCCTCGTTGATTTTCTGCAAAGTATAAGCGTAGTGTCTCTTTAGCTTTAATGACTATCTTTTCATCCTGGAGGAGCCTTTCATTCAAGCACCAACTGAAATCTTGTTTAGGTTTCTTGAGAAATAACAAAATAGCACTATGGTCTAGCAAAGTTTTCGGAAGCACTTCCATTTTGGTGATCAGTTTACACAAAGATTTTGAAGCAAAAAAACATTTCAAGTCTTGAAAATGAAGTATATTCTTTCTGAGAAAAAAGTAAATTCTTAGATTTCCCATATAGATAACGTCAAATATCTATAGCCTCTATGGTTTTAAACATTTCACGAATGAACTGGGTAACTTGCCTTGATTTTCCTAATTACCTTATCTGATTTCCTGTCTAGGAGTGGGTCCATCACTCCGTTCCAGTCTCCCATAAGAATTATTTGATAACAGTCATGCTCTAGATTTGGGCTTCCCAAACTGTTTATAGAAAATTTGTCTTTACCATTGTGTGGTCCATAAACACCTACCAGACGTGTTTTTGGTTCTGCCAGTCCATTTCCAATCCTATATAATGGCCGTCTCTATCATTATATTTCTTGCGCATTTATATAGTCATTAACATATATTATAACAACATTTTCTTTTTCCTTGAAGCTGACACAAATTCTTCTCCAATCTTTTATTCCAATCAAATTCACTTTTCCTTTTTAAATTCTGATTTCTTGCAAACATATTATATCATATTTATCTTTACTCAAATAGTGAAATTTTTTCCTCCTCTTCAGAGTGCTTATGCCTTTGATATTCCAAGATAGGATTTTCAAATTTCTATTTTCCTTTTATATTTGTTTGACAATAGTAATATTATCTTCTTTTCTCATAATTTGGGTTCACTCTCCAGACTCTCTTGTTGGTCTATCCTCTTTCTGCTTTTCTTTCTTCTCCCAGTAATTTAACTTCCTCCTCTAAATTATGATCTTCGTCTTCTACATTTGTTTCTTTTCCATCTTCTTCTGAGAGAGGTGACGAAATCTCTCCTTCTTCTTCTGTTCTTCTTCTTGATTTTTCTTTACTGTTCTTTTTGCATAGTTTTTAGAACTTCTTGATACTCTTGAAAGCTTTGTCAAATCTTTTCAAAAATTCTTTAGCTTCTTGAACCGAATTTATATTATAAGTTTTATTTCTGAAGTGAAAGGATAGTACTTCTAATCTAGCCCACCTGTATACAATTCCTTTCTTTTCCTATACAACTGCACAGTCAGAAAATTATAATCCCTTCTTTTTCAGAGGATTCACCCACAATCTCATAAGTAAAAGTTCATTATCCTCTATTATAAAAGTTTTCCTCATGCTCTGTTGAATTATGTTATCTCTAGTAGATTTATTCACAAAAGCGATTACTATGTCTCTAGAGAAGTCCCTTCCTTGTATTGTGAAGGATCCCACTTCTAAAAATTTTGTCGTATATCCCATCCCGTTTGTTGTTTTGACATTTCCATAAAATTGTTATAAAGGCGGGTATTAAATTTTCATGCAAATTTTCATTTTTCTGCTCTTTGAGCCCTCTTATTTTCAAATAATTCTTAAATTTCTACGCTTGAAATAGGGCTTTTTCGCTGAAGTCCCTTTCATGTTCCAATGAGAGAGTTTCACATCTTTCTTCCAACTTTTTAACTCCTTCTCCCAAATTATTCACCTTTTCTGCTGTTCCTTTTAATTCCTCTGTTAATGTTTCCATGGATATCTTTATATCTTTTAACGTATTTTTAAAATCCTGCTTCAATTCAGTTCTCAAGTTTTTCATATCCTGCTTCACTCCCATTCTCATCCTTCGAATTTCTTCCAACACCATGTTTTGTTTGATTGCTTCTGGAGTAGTAGTTTGAGATGTCATTTTACTCTGCTCAAAATACTTTAGTCCAAAGCTTAATCAAAAGAGCTTCTCTGTTGCTTGGCCACTTCCGCTCTTTTCCTGTTTCCATTAATTCATTACCTCAGTCAAAGTTATCTAAGCTGTTTCTTCAATTGATTACTTCAACGCTTCAAATTTGAATGTAAATATTCTATAACATACAGATTCTAAGTATCTATACAATATCTAAATTGGTACCAATATAATATATAAGTATATGTAAATATAAATCAATTCTCTAAATCAGTATATATTAATTTCTTATATCATAGATGTCTATCAATCAATTCCACAATTCTTAAATATTCTTAAATATAAATTTCTAGTAAATATGTTTAAACAGTAAAACTCCTAGTACTTATCAATTAATAATCACTTCAGGTATTTGTATCAATCACTTCAGGTATTTGTATCAATTCATCAATGCCTCTGTTGTGTAATAAACAGAGAAAATATATATATATATATATATATATATACGTATATATACACACACACACACATATATATATACATATATATATATATATATCAAGTATATACCAGGCTTACTGCATAAATAATTACAAGTAGTTATTTTCAGATGGAATAATTTCCCCCAGTTCAGTACTTAAAGTATATAATTTACAGTTTGTTTAACCATATAAATATGGATGTGGTATATATAGTGTATTATGTTCTTAACAAAAAGATCTGTATCTAAATGCCAATATATAATTTATGAAAAATCTGCAACTCTCTCCTCATTCTTCTCCTTCTTCACAGTCACTATCTCCAGCTTAGGTTACTGTCTATAAATCACTTCTTCAGTCTCAGCAAAACACCCAAAAATGTCTTTGGTCTCACCTCTTTAGGGCCTGTAACCGTCGCCATTCTCAACGTTCCAAAGCACACCATTTCTCCGGTAGAGCCAGTCCGAAAAAATAAAAGAGAGAAAAGAAAACAACTTCTGCAAAAAAATCAGTCACATTCTGAAACTTCAAATGACAAAGAAAGAAGTCCAAACAAAAAGTAGAAGCCTCTCCTTCCAAGTTCTGGCAAATCAGATCAGTTCAATCGCCCTTTTTCCAAACAAACAAACAACAAGTGAGTCTGCTATGATTCCATCCGTCGTTTTACTCGCGCTGCTCCTTAAAAGTCCCGCTCTCAGTTATCCTTCTTCACGCAGCTTTCTTCTTTTCATTAACTATAAGTAAATTCTTCTATCTCTCTAGTAGATTTCGAGTTACTTTATTTCATTTTAGTCTGTTGTTTGTTTGTTTTTTCTGTTAACAGATGCTTATACGTCCCCTTGGTTCAAGGTAAAGTCATTTTACGAGTCCGATTACTTCAAATGGTTCCAATTGATTTTATATTTTTACAAATGTGCTGCTTACCAGGATATTACCTTGATAGCTGATAGGTCTCTGTAGAGTCCGATATTAGCAGATCTCCTAAATCAAAGGTTTCAATCTAGTCCATTAAAATTCTGCGGCAGGGCTTGTGCAGGGATAAACCAGCTGCGTTCGTGTGACAATGGCTGCCACGATCCCCTCTTCTTCTCTGCTCTGGAGCACACACCAGCAGATGTATTTTCAGAAGCCCAAAGAAGGCAATGGATCTCCATAGCCCCAAATCCTATCTCACTATAACAAGTGAGATTTTTTGTGATCCACAGAGTTATAGATTGACTCCTGTCACACAATGCAAGAAACTTCTCAGACACCGCTGTCGAGAAGTTTGACCTTACCTCATCATATGCAGAACCGGAAGTCCCCCAGATCCCAGTGGAGTTCTATAATAATGAAATTAGTAAACTAGGAGCACTCCCTAATCTAAAGGCCTATTGAGGTGGCTTGTTAATTGCATGCACTCTGTTTTTATGTACAAGAGCAGCCCCAGAAAAGCAGCCTTGGAGGTACCATGGGAGGGAAGTGATCTTAACTTTTTCTTTCCCAAAGTCCCAGTAAAAATTGATGATGTCATTTATGATCAAATCAACTTTACTTATGACAGCAGTATGAATAGGAGACCTCCAGAAGCCCTGGTCATCAACAGCCCTGCTCAGATCTAGCAAACTCAGGGCCATAGTTTCCTTGTTTGAATCAATCCACCTGTAAGGCAGTCTCCCTCTTTGCCTACTACTCTCCATTTTAACAAACACCATTATCTCATTTCTTGTTTTGCAATTTCTAGCTTTCCCTGATTCATGCTTCTCACATTCCATGTTCCTGCTACGTATGTTCTGCATCATGCTGAC
>CAOKZL010005639.1:0-10496 GCA_948472985.1 Iguana delicatissima | reverse complement strand
CAGCTGAAGCCCTCCCCCTGGCAGATGACCACTCTGTGTTGCACCTGCAAATCTACACCAGCGTGACGGACGGGGTAGAACGAGGTGCACGTCGGAAAAACCACTTGAAAAGTGCCCAGGTTGCCAAATTTTACCAATACAGCACCTACAAGTTTTTCCAGAGAGGCTTCTCTTTCTGCCTAAAAAGGGGCAGCTGCAGCTTCCCACAGGACAGGGACCACTGGATCTCAATGGAAGTTTCTTCGCTGTTGTGATGGATTTCGAATTTTATTGCCTGTTGTTTTTGCCATTTGTCTTCTTGTCCCCACATGGCCAATATGGCTGAATGGCATTGATATTCCTCTTGGAACCACCTAACTGGCAATAGAAGTACAAAATGAGGAACCAATTGAGTAAAAATGCATGCCTCTAACATCATCAATTTTCTTTGAGTATAATTTTCAACATCTTTGCCTGATAAAAAGCCAGAGTAACTTTGAAAGCTCTGCATGATTTCTTTTTTTTTCTTTTCTTTTTGTGCTTTTTGGTTGGACAATAAAGGTATTGTCATTTTGGTGGATTTGGATTTCATTGTATTTTCGCTGCATGACAGCATATGCTTAACAGAAATGCTGTCCGCTGCTCTTCCTATAATATATTCAGACAACACATCTCTTGGAATTCATTTTGAGATAAACCTAGATGTTTGCATTCTTCCTTTTTTTTTTTAATGCTACCTTTATACCTAGTTTTTCCACTAAATATGCCAAGTTGGCTGACAACAATAAATCTGGCAACATGAAACAACAACAAGAAATTCTCTATTTAAAAACTCGAGTAAGAGGACACAAAAATATGGGGCCAGGATCAGCAACTCACTGTGCTTGTATCCACTTGATTCTGAAACTCCGGACATATCCACATTTCTAGGGTGGTAAAGGAAGTGATTGGTGGTACAGTGGTTAAATGTCGTTACTGTAGCCATAAGGTTCTGACTTTGATTCTGCAATCCAGGTTGACTAGCTCTCATTAGTTGGTAAAAATCAGTACCCAGCTTGTGTCGGGGCCAATCAGCCAACACATTGTAAAACTGCTTAGAAAGCACATAGCTGATAAGCAGTATAGAAATACACACGCTATTGCTATTCCTAATTGTCTGGGACGGGGCTGTCTGTTGGAGCCAAAGCTATGGAGCCTGACCATAAAAACAATACCAGTTGAAATAGTTTTAAATTAAATTAAAAAAAAAAAAAAAGACAGAGAGCAGCATATTGTTCTTGACAGGACTATTATTTGTCTAAAATATTTGCTCATTGTAACTGGGTCTTGAAATACATACTTTGAAATAGTCACCTTGTAGCTGTGTATGGACAGGTACTACACACACTTGCCTTTATGTTACTGCATTGGAAAACACCTGGGGCTGGAAAAATTAAGAAAAGGAATGTGTGTTTGTATACATACACAGACACAGACTATCAACATGACCTTCATAGCTGGCTGGTTGCCTGGGAAGCTTAAACCCAAGCTTATTCTCTCCCACTGACTCCACACTCTATATGTCAACAGACTGGTTGGTGTTGTTTTGATGGGGCTGGGATTTTTCCTGTAATTGGAGAAAGAAATCCTTCGAATGCTATTTAGAAAAGCAACACTGGATGTTTTCATGAAAGCATGCATACTTAGCAATATTCCACTTTGTATCAGAGCTATCATCATGCTGCCACACAGCAATTTTATTATCTGTTTCAACAATTATGTCCATCTTTCTGTGATCCAGACTCAAGCAGTTCATGAATATCAGTTGGGACAATGTGACTCACAGGGAAATCTAATAGCAATCCTTCAAATAAGAAACATCGATAAAAACTGTCTCATAGTATATCATAAAATCATACTAAACAGCAGCAAACTAAAGACTGAGAAGTAACCTCTGACATTTGGGGGCATTGGAAAGATTCACTCCCTTAGATTTCCAACATGGAAGAAGTCACTCCAATCAGATCAATTGCTGATCTTGGGAGATTTCAGGGGTGACATGTTACTAAATTTCATCCCATCCCAGACACCTTCCCAAAACATATGATAAAAGTGTGTCCCTCCAGAGAATGTGACTCCACGGCCTCCATCATCTCCTACTCATTGGCCAGAGCTGCAAAGAGAGTTGCTGTCCAGAACATTTGGAGGGCTCCAGCAGACTGGAGCAGGGCAATGTTGTCCCCATCTTCAAAAGGGAAAGAGGACCCAAATAATTATTGCCCAGTCAGCCTGACATCAATTTGCAGAAAGATGCTAGAGCAGATCATTGAATAGTCAGTTTGGCATTACTTATAAAGTAATGCTGTAATCACTAAAAGTCAGCAAGACCTAATCTTATCTCTTTTTATCTATAGTAGTTACAAGCCTGATAGTATGAAGGCAAATGCCGTGGACATAGCATATTCTATTTCAGTAAGGCCTTTGAGAGTTCCCATGACATTCTTGTAAGAGGGAACTATGCTGAACATCTGGAAGCCATGTCCTATGACAGGGAGCACTCAGGGAGTGGCATGTTCAGTCTTGTAGTGAAAGGAGAAAATTAAGAGGGACACCAGAGCCTATGTTTAAATATTTGGAAAGGATGTTCATGTCAAGGGAGGGAGCAGGCTTGTTTTCTGCTGCCCCAGGAACAAGGAGCAAATGGATTCAAGCTCACAAAAGCAGATTCCACCTGAACTCAGGAAGAACTTCCCGATGGTCAGAGCTGTCCGGGCAGTGGAATATGCTGCCTTGGAGTGTGGTGGGGTCTCCTTCTTTGGAGATTTTTAAACAGAGGCTGGATGGCCATCTGTCGGGAATGCATTGGTGTGTGTTCCTGCACATCAGGGATTGCATTTCCCCTGTGGGTCTCTTCCAAATCTGTCATATTCTATGCTTTTTTATGATTCTATCTCTTGAGAAGCTGAACATGCTGGATACCTACTATGTGCATTTGACAGATGATATCCATGCCTGCAGGTTCAGGCCAGGGAACCTTTCACGCATGCTACAAATTAATCCTTCCATAATATTTAAGACAGCTGATCCAGAAAATCTTACTATTGCTTTTAAGTCAGTGGCCCACTTTGCTGAAGGAATAGGATGTGTAAAAATGGGACTATCTGAGGTACTGAAGCAAGTCAGCAGGCTGTCAAAATATTTATTGTGGTCATGATACAGTTCAACTATCATTTCTCAGTGTCCAGGCAATATTTAAATCAAGTGATTACCTTATGTAAATGGAAACATGAAAAATAAACCTTGGTGGCAGTTACTACTATTTCAGTTGTTAAAACATCTGCACTAATTTGCATGACATGTGCAATTCAGAGAGAGCTGAACAAAACTCCACATATTTTGCACTCTACTTACTGATATTGTAACTGAATGTCTGGCATTAGGTATCAATAGTCATGTCTCAACATCATATGTTCTTTCCAGGAACAGGTATCTGACACTTCAAATAATCAGTATCAGAATGAACACATAACCAGATGTTTAGATATTTCTGAAACACACATGCATACTGTTTGTAGGCAAAGCAACCAAGCATTCTACTGTATCATGATGGACTAGCAGATGTGATTCTACTTCACCCAACCTCCAAATATCCTACTTGATTTCTGATCAGATGGTTGCAGCCTCAAGTAAATTCGTTTTCCCTGTATCTTTGTCTGTAAACCTAAATCCCGTTTCCAAAGCCATTTATTTTCATATACTGTATATTGTCCATGAGGGCATTACCCCTGAAAAATAATAATTCATATTATTCATATTCATATATTAGTATGTTTGTAATGTTTTAAGAGCTATGATAACTACTTAGGGTTGGACAAATAATTTAAAAAATCAACATTCCAGTCTTCAAGCAGCTGATTCCCAAACTTTGGTTCTCCAGATGTTTTGGGTCTCCCACAATTCCTTACTGTTGGCCCAACCGGCCTAGGGTGTCTGGAGCCTGAAGTCCATAAAAACACCTGGAGGACCAAAGTTTGAAAATCTTAAAGAACCACCATCCAGGCTTTCTCCCACTAGCATCTTCAGTTCTAGGGCTCCATCCTTTCCAGCAAGTCTGATGGGAGAACAAAACAGACTGATTTTCTAGCAGTCAGCAAGCTGAAGCTGCCTAGAAACACATACCGCCTTCAGTTATTTTATGTAGAAGCCATTAACGTGTTATATTGTTATAATGGCGGCATCGTGGGTTAAATTTTTCAACACCCTTCCTCCTCTAAGGCGGATAGGTAGTGGTATTTCCACTTGGTGTCTGCATTACAGTGTCCTTGGCCTCGTGCCCTGCCTTCACCATGCACCACCACACTTGGATTGGGTGTCTATTTTTTTTTTTTTTTTCTGGGAAGCTGTACTAATGCAGCTTCCAATGTTGTAGAGCATGACATGCCAGTACATTATTGTACTTTTGTCTATACTGTTTAAAAATGTATTAATTTTTTTTTTAAAAAGATTGACTCAAAGGAGAACATATAAAATAAACAGGGAGAGGTGATAGAAAGTTACCATGCCATGGGAGTTGCTGAGGGAGGCATGAGCTGGGCATCACAGCCTGCCCAGCGCTGGATCTGCCACACGCTGTCAAGTGCTATAATGGTACTACCATGAAAATCGGCTTCATAGGATTGAAGTGTTATAGGAGGTTCTTAAGACATTTTCTGAGACCAAAAGCGCTCTCAGTTGCTTGGAGATGGGATAGCAACTGGAGGAGCATAAATTACCACCAAACACAGCTTGTACTTTTAACAATCCCTGTGGCCACAGCTTGTCAGTTAGCGTTGCGTGGAAATGGCCTTCTCCTCTTCCTTTCTCAGCTCTCCCACTAACCCAGCCAGCATGTTCAGAAGGGCAATGAACAAGCCGTACTACTTGTGGTGGCTTCTTACTCATGCTCTCATCTAATGGGAGTGGCCATGTGGTTCGAAGACAAACATGGCTCTCTGCATTTTTTGATACGGGGGAAATAAATAAGAGTCAATACCAAGAGCAAGGCTAGATAAGTAAGAAGTATATAACATTTCAACTGTCTTTGATTAGAGGTTACATTTTAAGAGAATTAACGTTTAAACATTAATTTAACCTAGACTGGTCTGTCTATCCAAAATATCACTTGCAGCTGAATTTCTGAAGAAGCCTCCTCCAACGTCTGACCTCATTTTCTTATGCAAGTAGCTGATATTTACAAATTCCAAATGCTGGAGGCAAATGGTGTAGTCACATGCAATGTGCAAAGAAAATGAGGTCAGACGTTGGAGGCTTCTTCAGAAATTCAGCTGCAAGTGATATTTTGGATAGACAGACCAGTCTAGGTTAAATTAATGTTTAAACGTTAATTCTCTTAAAATGTAACCTCTAATCAAAAGACAGTTGAAATGTTCATTATACATCTTTACTTTATCTAGCCTTGCTCTTCACTGTCACTCTTATTTATTTGCCCCGTCTGAAAAATGCAGAGAGCCATGTTTGTCTTGCGAACCACATGGCCACTCCCATTAGATGAGAGCGTGGGTAAGAAGCCACCACAAGTAGGGTGCAACTGTTCCATTGCCCTTCTGAACATGCTGGCTGGGTTAGTGGGAGAACTGAGAAAAGGAAGAGGAGAAGGCCATTTCCACACGGTGTTGCTGTAACACTGTAGCAGCGGATTGTTAAAAGTCCCAGAGCTGTGTTTGGGCATAATATTATTGCTCTCCAGTTGCTATCCCATCTCCAAGCATTGCTGAAGAGCGCTTTTTCATTCTCAGAAAAAATCTGTTAATAAACCTCCTATAACACTTCAATCCTATGAACCGTCATAGTGCAGTACCATTATAGCACTTGACAGCGCTTCCTGTTGTGGCAGATCCAGCGCTGGGCAGGCTGTGGGCATGCCCAGCTCATCCCTCCCTCAGCAACTCCCATGGCATGGTAACTTTCTTATCACCTCTCCCTGTTCAATTCAAGATGTCTCCTTTGAGTCAATACTTTTTTTAAAAAAAAATTAATACATTTTTAAACAGTATAGAGCAAAAGTACAATAATGTACTGGCATGTCATGCTGTTACAACATTGGAAGCTGCATTAGTACAGCTTCCAGAAGAAAAAAAAAATCAACACCCAATCAAGTGTGGTGGTGCATGGTGAAGGCAGGGCACGAGAGTGGCCAAGGACACTGTAATGCAGAAGGAACACCAGTGGAAATACCACTACCTATCCACTTAAGGAGGAAGGGTGTTGAAAAGAGCATCCCTAACCCACGATGCCGCCATTATAACAATATAACACGTTAATGGCTTCTAGTGCAAAAATGACTGAAGAGCGGTATGTGTTTCTAGGCAGCTTCAGCTTGCTGACTGCTAGAAAAAAATCAGTCTGTTTTGTTCTCCCATCAGACTTGCTGGAAAGGATGGAGCCCTTGGAGCTTGAAGATGCTAGTGGGAGAAAGCCTGGATGATTCTTTAAGATTTTCAAACTTTGGTCTCTTCCAGGTGTCTGCATTCAGCTCCCAGACACCCTAGCCAGTTGGGCCAACAGTAAGGAATTGTGGGAGCTAAAGTCCAAAACATGGAGAACCAAAGTTTGGGAATCACTGCTTTAAAGAGCTTGGAATGTTGATTTTTTAATTATTTGTCCAAGGACCCCTAAGTAGTTATCATAGCTCTTAAAACATCTAAAAGTAGGTACTTAATATATGAATATGAATAATATGAATTATTATTTTTCAGGGTCATGCCCTCATAGGACAATATACAGTATATGAAAATAAATGGCTTTGGAAACAGATTGGTTTAATTTTTACAGACAAAGATACAGGGAAAACAATTCTACTTGAGGCTGAACCATCTGATCAGAAATAGATTGGGATTATTGGAGGTCTGGTGAAGAAGAATCACATCTGCTTCCAAATCCCATCATCAATAAGTAGATCTTTGGTTACTTGCCTACAACATATGCATGTGTGTTTCAGAAATACTAAACATCGGTTATGTGTTCATTCTGATCTGGTATCTGAAGTGTCAGATACCTGTTCCTGCAAAGAACATACTACGTTGAGACATGACTATTGATACCTAATGCCAGACATTCAGTTACAATATCAGTAAGTGCAGGTCAAAATATGTGGAGTTTTGTTCCAGCTTTCTCTGAATTGCAGTCATGTTGCATGCAAATTAGTGCAGATGTTTTAACAACTGAATAGTAGTAACACCCCCACCAAGGTTTATTTTTCATGTTTCCATTTTACATAAGGTAATCACTTGATTTAAATATTGCCTGGACACTAGAAATGATAGTTGTTCAAACTGTATGTTCATGACCACAAATGAGAATATTTTGATTCCTACAGCCTCCTGACTTGCTTCAGTAACCAAGAAAATCCTTTACATAATCCTGAACCCCTTCAGGAAAATGGCTCACTGAGTTAATAAGTAATAGCAAAGTTTTTCTGAATAGCTGTCTTGATGTGTCTTGGAAGGATTAATTTGTAGCATGCGTGAAGTATTTGCCCCTGCACCTAGACCTTCAGGCATGGATATCATCTGTGCAAATGCACATCGTAGGTATCCAGCATGTTCAGCTTCTCAAGAGATAGAATCATAAAAACATAGAATCATAGAGTTGGAAGAGACCACAGGGGAAATCCAATCCCCTAATATGCAGGAACACACACCAATGCACTCCCGACAGATGGCCATCCAGCCTCTGTTTAAAAATCTCCAAAGAAGGAGACCCCACCACACTCCAAGGCAGCATATTCCACTGCCGGACAGCTCTGACCTCAGGAAGTTCTTCCTGAGGTTCAGGTGGAATCTGCTTTCCTGCAGCTTGAATCCATTGCTCCTTGTCCTGGGGCAGCAGAAAACAAGCCTGCTCCCTCCTTGACATGACATTCCTTCCAATATTTAAACATAGCTATCATGTCCCCTCTTAACCTTCTCTTCTGCAGACTAAACATATCCAGCTCCCTAAGATGCTCCTCATAGGACATGGCTTCCAGATCCTTCACCATTTTGGTCACCCCCCTCTTTACAAGAATGTCATGGGAACCTGACAAAGGCCTTACTGAAATCAAGATATGCTATGTCCACAGCATTCCCTTCATCTATCAGGCTTGCAACTATTCATAAAAAAGAGATAAGATTAGTCTTGTTGACTTTTAGTGATTACAGCATTACTTTATAAGTAATGCCAAACTGACTATTCAATGATCTGCTCTAGCATCTTCTGCAATTGATGTCAGGCTGACTGGGCAATAATTATTTGGGTCCTCTTTTTCCCCTTTTGAAGATGGGGACAACATTTGCCCTCCTCCAGTCTGCTGGAGCCCTCCGGATGTTGGACAGCAACTCTCTTCAGCTCTGGCCGATGGTAGGAGATGATAAAAGTTGCAAGTCAATCATCTCTGGAGGGACACACTTTTCTGGTATATCTTTTGGGAAAGGTGTCTGGGATGGGGATGAAATTTAGTAACATGTCACCCCTGAATGCTTCCAAGATGAGCAATTGATCTGATTGGAGTGACTTCTTCCCATGTTGGAAATCTAAGGGAGTGAATCTTTCCAATGCCCCCAATGTCAGCAATAAAGTTGCTTTACGTCTTTAGTTTGCTGCTGTTAGTACTATTTTATGAGTACACCTTACTAGACAGTTTTTATCGATGTTTGCTTTATTTGAAGGATTGCTATTAATTTCCCTGTGATTGGCATTTGTCCCTGTGACTGATATTCATGAACTGCTTGAGTCTGGATCACAGAAAGATGGACATAATTGTTGAAACAGATAATAAAATTGCTGTGTGGCAGCATGATCGAGTAGCTCTGGGTACAAAAGTGGAGTATTCTGCTTGTTTAGTTTCAGACTGTGCATGCTTTCATGAAAACATCCAGTGTTGCTTTTCTAGAAATAAGCATTGGAAGGAACTCTTTTCTCTAATTACAGGAAATCTGAGCCCATCAAAACAACACCAACCAGTCTGTGACATATAGAGTGTGGAGTCAGTGGGAGAGAATAAGCTTGGTTTAAGCTTCCCAGGCAACCGGCCAGCTATGAAGGTCATGTTCATAGTATGTATGTGTACTAGAACACACATTCCTTTTCTTAATTTTTCCAGCCCCAGGTGTGTTTTCCAGATGGTGACCTTAAAGGCAAGTTGTGTAGTACCTGTCCATACACAGGCTACAAGTATTATTTCAAAGTATGTATTTCAAGCCCAGTTTACAATGAGCAAATGTTTGACAAATAATCATCCTGTCAAGAACAATATGCTGCTCTCTGTCTTTTTTTTTTTTTAATTTAATTTAAAACTGTTTCAACTGGTATTGTTTTTATGGTCAGGCTCCATAGCTGGGCTCCAACAGACAGCCCCGTCCAGACAATTAGGAATAGCAATAGCGTGTGTATTTCTATACTGCTTATCAGCTATGTGCTTTCTAAGCAGTTTACAATGTGTTAGCTAATTGGCCCCAACAAGCTGGGTACTCATTTTACCAACTTGAGGAAGGATGGAGGGGGCTGAGTCAACCTGGAGCCTGCAGGATCGAAGTCACAACCTTATGGCTACAGAGACCAATTACCATGGTACCACCAATCACTTCCTTTACCACCCCTTGCAAGGCCAAAGGATATGCTCCAGAGAGTTCAGAATCAGTGGATCAAGCACAGTGCATTGCTGGATCCTGGCCCATATTTTTGTGTCCTCTTACTCGAGTTTTTAAATAGAGAATTTCTTGTTGTTGTTTCATGTTGCCAGATTTTATTGTTGTCAGCCAAGCTTGGCATATTTTATGGAAAGACTGGGTATAAAGGTAGCATTAAAAAAAAAGGAAGAATGCAAACATTAGGTTTATCTCAAAATCAATTCCAAGAGATGGAAGGTGTGTATCTGAAGTATATTATAGGAAGAGCAGCGGACAGCATTTCTGTTAAGCATATGCTGTCATGCAGCAAAATACAATAAAATCCAAAATCCACAAAATGACAATACCTTTATTGTCCAACCAAAAAGCACAAAAAAAGAAAAGAAAAAAAGAAATTCATGCAAGCTTTCAAAGTTCTATTGGCTTTTTCATCAGGCAAAGATGTTGAAAATTATACTAGAGAAGAAAATTGATGATGTTAGAGGCATACATTTTTACTCAATTGGTTACTCATTTTGTTACTTCTATTGCCAGTTAAGATGGTCCAGAGGAATATCAATGCCATTCACCATATTGGCCATGTGAGCAACAGAGACAAATGGCAATAAACAACAGGCAATAAAATTTCAAATCCATTAGCAACAGCGAAGAAACTTCCATTGAGATCCAGTGGTCCCTGTCCTGTGGGAAGCTACAGTGCCCCTTTTTTAGGCAGAAAGAAGCCTCTGTACTGGAAAAACTTGTAGGTGCTGTATAGGTAAAATTTGGCAATTGTCTTGGGGCACTTTTCAAGTGGTTTTTATAAAACACGAGCGTGCAGCCTCGTTCTACCCCGTCGTAGCGCTCCAGTGTAGATTTGCAGGTGCGCGCAAG
>CAOKZL010005636.1:0-10790 GCA_948472985.1 Iguana delicatissima | reverse complement strand
TTCTACCATACCTGGTGGACACGTAAGGAAGAGAAATTATTTTGGAAAAACATACATAATTTGGTTAGTAAAATTATAGGAAGTGAAGTTCCCATGTATCCAGAATTTTATTTATTAAGTATGTGTAAGGGATTTAGTGGTCTGCAACAAAAGAAATATGGTCATTTATTATTATATATGGTATCGGCAGCAAGGATCTTATATGCCTCCAGACGGAAAGATAAAGAGATCCTATCAATTGAAGACTGGTTGCTTAAGTTACTCGAATGTATCAAATGGATATTCATACTGTATATATAAGTAATAATTGAAGTATAGATAAGGCAAATAAGGAATGGGAACCAATTAAGGAATATCTGGAAGGAAAAATGGAAAGAAGTTCTCATATTTGATATTCAGTTCTAGAAAAGTACATAGTTAAGTCTGTGAAAACATCATAAAATATCAAGTAAAAATATCTTTATAGAGTTAATTTGCAATAGGGTAGTCGTCAGGGGTAGAGGTATTCTGTCTTTAGGGTAACATAAGGATATTTCAATTAATAATTATAAACATAGTAATATTAATACTTATGGTTATCAGATCAATTATTTATTTTAATGACTCCTGGTTTAGATATTGTCACTTTTGTTATCCTATTGTTATTATCATTACGGTTTTTGAAATTTTATAATATTATTATAGTCCTGCTAAAAAATTGACTGTAGTTAGTTATTAGTTTGATAAAGAAAGAACGAATGAAGAGAAGAATGAAGAAAGAAGATGACTAGATGATCATACAGATTTTATCAATGTTTAGTAATCTATTGGTGATTTATATTTTGTACTTGTTGCAATGTTCATTTCATGTACATTTGGAATATTCAAGGGAAAATGTATTTATGTGATATCTGGAATAAAATAAATTCAGTTTAAAAAAAAGTGGAATAACAACAGTGTAGTGCAGAAAGACCCAAAGATGCTGGCACTGCTGCAGGACCTCAAGGTCCCTCGCCTTTGGGGTAACATCTCTCCTAATCTCAGGACCTGGGCAGGCTCATAGTAGAAGATACTGCTAGATAGCCTGGTTCTAAGATAGGAGAAGAGATGTGTTTTTAAAAGGCCCTGAGCAATTGATGGGGAGCCAGCCAGCATAACAGCAGGACACAGAGGGATATATGGCCAGGGAAGGGAGAGATGGCTGATCCCAGGTTGTCCCTCAATCCATAAAGTCTGAGTGGCCTTTCTGATAGCATTCTGGGGGTGTTTGTTTGGATTTTTACGGTGCTGCTCCTGTGTTCAAGCAAAGCAACCCCACTGCTGTGTGTGGGAAGAACAGCATTTTGCAAACCTCTGCTGAGTAATCACTAGAACAGGAGTGGCAACATCAGGTGTTGGTTTTTTTAAAAAAAAACTCGTTTAGTTCCTCTTTTCCTCCACTTGCCTATTTTTTTTCACACTGCAACCAAAAGGGGTCAAGTATGTATCCTACACCGGTACTGGTATACCTATCACCCTATGCCAGGGATACGTCTGAGAACCCAGGAACGCATTGGATCCTTTCAGAGCGAGACCATCCTTGCTGATACCTTCCCCACCCATCAGCAGCTACCCTCTCCTTGTATCTACTGATGTGTTCCTCTACGAGCATAGGAGAGGGCCTAGGAGATTCCCACAAATGCTAGGGGGGTTATAAGAGGAGAGAGGATCTCCTTCTCCAAGAGCTGATACCTGTTCTGCTTTCAGAGGAAGAGATTCTGTCTACCTGTTGCCCTGGGATGGCCTTTTGGAGACAACAAGATTGTAATCACAATGCTTTAGGTGAGCATTATGGTATTTACTGCTGTTCTAAATTGTACACTGCTGTAGAAACTATGAATCAAAGGAATACTTACAGATACATTACAGCAATAAGGAGAAGTTGTTTCTGTCCTGCAGTCAACCCTGAAGACTGAAATGGCTCTCAACCTCAGAGTGCCAGGAAAACAAGCACCAGGAAGGCAGCTTGACAGCTGGGCAGGACGGGGGAAGTGGGTGTGGTCCTGGCAGTTTCAAGATGACACCAGGGGCAGCTGAGGGCCATATGGCTCATGGGCTGTGCACGGTGTATCTGTGACCCAGATGCAAATTACATGTATTCATAATGTTCTCCATTTATTGTATACATACACCTAAATTCACTTGGTAGTCCCGACTAGAATAGCTTATTGAACCAGTAACATTTATTGAGCTTTACTTGCCTACAATTTCATTCAACAAATGATTAAATGGATCTGCTCTAACTGCAATTTAGACTGGATGTAGCTCAGTAGATTATAGAAATTTGCTGCAACTATGGCAGCTGCAGCTTTTGGAAAGTTTAAAAAAAATCAAAAAATTTCCTGCACTCTTCCATGTGCTCCAAGATGTTTGAGTTCCTTGGTTATTGTTCTGGCTTGTTTTGGATTACAGCCTATAGTCCCCTCTTGCATTGATTTCTGTGACTTTGTATCATTAGAACTGCAGAAGACAGATACATATGTAACTTAAAGGTATAGATATATACACGCATATACACACAAACACAGAATGAAATTTAAGGGAGGCAAAATTGCATGTATATATCCCTTAATTTTACAGAGGGGGGTTCATTTCTGTCCAGTTGAGCCTCCTTTAAGTTTTATATTGACACATTTCTGATATTAGATTAATGAAAAGAACATTGGAATAGTATTTCCAAAGACAAACTCTTTAAATTTTGTGCATTTAACAATAATAATTACTAGAATTCGTTCTAGGGAGACTGTATTCTTCAGGAAACATTGCAGAAAGAGGCTTAACAGATTTTACAAGCTATGACACAAACTACAAAGAATTTTAGCAGTGGTGCAATGTAGATAGATTTATGGAAGCTGGCAGAATGAGGATTAAAACCTCCTCTGGATGGTGTAAGACAACCTGATTGTTATATCCAGCTGGAA
The DNA here is from genome assembly GCA_948472985.1 of Iguana delicatissima. Lineage (NCBI taxonomy): Eukaryota > Metazoa > Chordata > Lepidosauria > Squamata > Iguanidae > Iguana > Iguana delicatissima. The sequence continues at coordinate 7,851 of CAOKZL010005636.1, read as the reverse complement.
AGAGAGATTGTGGTAATTGCCAGCTCAAGAAAATTAATGTATTTTCATAGCACACTGAAATCTAGAGATGACGACAGACAGACAGCCATTGTGGAGACAAACAAACGGAGCTTATGATTTGTATTCAGAGGTCAACAAAGAAGATCTATAAAGGCAGAGGCTTGCATGTGTTAAGTTCATTATCTTGATGGGAAAAAAATCAACAGGAAAAATCAGAAAATGGAAAACAAACAACATCTTTTCTGATTTATGGGGCTAAAATGAACTCTTCCATCAGCAAAATGACATGTGAGTTACCAGCAAAATGATGAGCAAAATGGCATGTGAGTTCAACCAAAAAACATCTTGTAAGGGATGCTGACATAAATATTGACTGGCAACAATATTTACAAAGTTAGAATGCACCATGAGAGTTTAGATGCATATACTTGGACTAAGCAAGGTAACATAGAGACAGATCAGGACAAGTTCTTCTGTTACCTTGGGCAAGCAGGCCAGACAATTGCCTTATGTGGAATATTCTTTCTTGAGTCCTAACATTCTGTATTTTCACACGGGGATAAAACCCCGCGGTGCGACGACCGGAGACGGAGGTCGTTCACATCACGGGATGAGCTAGTGCGGTTCGAAAAGGTGAGGCGCCACACCTCCAACTGCTCTAGCCCAGCCGCAGGGGTGGCATTGCGAGTTTTTTAAAAACCACCTTCCCAGGTGGTTTTTATTAAACTCACCCGCACTAATCCATGGCAGCTCCCCGTGAGAATCTGCAGAGACGCGGTAGTGCGTCTCTGCAGATCTGCCCGGGGGCGGGCTTCTGGCTGACACGCTGCCCTGATTGGCGGAGCACCGCCGGAAGCCGCCGGCCGCCATTTTGGGCGCCGCAGAATGCCACCGAGCACCGCCGAAATTCGGCGGCGTGTGAAGCAGCGGAACCGCGTTCCCCACAGGGAAGGAGCAAAACGCAAGCAGGTAAGCTCTGCCTCTGTGTGCGCTGCCCTGTTTTGGCCCCCCCATGTGAGAAAAGGGCCATTATTGGAAGCCAGGAAAGAACATTCTACATCAGGCAAGTGATTGACCTGCTTGAATGTTGGACTATAACCCTAGAAACCAGGTTTTGGTTCCCTACTTGGCTATGCAAACCTACTGGGTGACATTGGGTGCATCACATACTCCCAGCCCCAGAAAGCCCCATGATAGGTTCATCTTAGGATTGCCACAAGTCAGAAACCACTTGGAGGCATGCAGTAGCAGCAGCCACCACCAGCACCACCACCAGCACCACCACCATGATTATGAGGCAGAATCAGAATCCCAGAAACTCAGCATTTGACTCATCAGAGGTAATGCTTACCTGGACCTGGCCAATGAAGGAGCATTGAAGGGGACGGTAACTTTTTGATGGTCCTCAGGAGACAGACCAGCTTGGAGTGATGACTGGTGGTTGGAGCCAGATCATGACATGTGTCAGGGGCAGGGTGCAAGGCTATTTAAGGCTGGTTGCTTCAGCATGTGTCCTCTTTAATCTTCACAGCATAGGAGTCAAAGACATTCCTAGCACAAGGATCTGTCAAGCTTTCTGTGGGGATCAACATGCAGAAGCAGTTTCAGGGTTTAAAACCCTGGCTGTTCCTGTTAAACAGCTGTTGGGGAGACTGAATGTTCTTTGTTATTTTGCTGGGCTCCTAAGTTTTTAATAGTTAGGTTTTGAGGCCTTTCAATATCTTAACATACCCCAGAAAACAGGGATAGAATTAAGGCAGAAAATGCACAGTCTGAGATACATATCCTCCAACCCAACTTCTACTCTCAGAGTCTCCATATGACAAAAAAGTTAAGCTACTTTCTTATGCTAAACTGTTTAGGTCTCAGGCTGGATTAACAGCTTCCTGCTTACTTTGCTCCAAAACCCGAACCATCAGATTTTGTCAGAGTCCCACACAGTGATGCTTAAGAGAGCAGCAGCATTTACTAACTGTTTACTTCACCTTGATTTCCTCAGACTCCTCTTTTTCCCCTTCAGTGACCCTCACAGTCCCAGATGGGGACTGACAAAATGAAGCTTACCACAGACAGTTAGGGCTCTGTAAGCTTTTAAAATATTGGTATTTTTTTTAAAAAATCCCTGCCCATAACCTGCTCAATGAAGTTAACGAGTGTTAATTGCCCTTCAGAACCCACAGAGCTACAGGGGTTTTTGGGTTTTTTTTTTACTGTGTTTCCAAAATGTGTTTTCATCTTTCTACCACAAAATATGCAGCTCCAAGCAATGCTGTAAGGAAGGGGACTACTTTGCTCATACTATAGCAATATTCTGGAGGAGCTGCAGATGTTGAAGGAGAGGTGGAATGGGAGTGAAAGAAAGAGGAGGCAATTGCTTAAGGCTCTTGGGTCCCATGCTCTTTGGATTTTGAAGATGAGCACCAGTACCTTGAGTTGCATCTGAAAATAGATAGCAGCCATTCTGGATCATGAAGAACTGGAATTACACATTTTGTTTGATTTGCACCAATCCACCATCCAACAGCAACATCTTGAACCAGTTGAAGATAAGGCATTGGATCCAATTAGTACATTGGTGGAGTATAGGTCTCTGTCAGTGTAGTTACATTATTAGGCGACCAGAGGCAACTCCTTTGTTTCCATTTCCTCCCTGTCGGTGCAAGAGCACCTAGGGGGTCCTGATTTCAGCTTTGTTCTCTGGCCAGTTCTTCACTGTAGGAATGAAAATGAGTCTGTTCCAGCTGCCCTTGCACATGTGGGGACAATAAAGCAGCAACCACGCCCTCCAAATTTCCCAGTTTGGCAGGGACAATTAATCTTCTGTCATCCCAGTTTTTCAGCTGCTTTAAAATGTCCAAGTTTCTTTCTCCTCCCTGACCCTTTGTCCTCAGCTTACTTCAATTGCTGCAAGCTGATTTTAAACTTCAAAAGTAGTTTGCTCTCACAGGAAAGACTGGAAAGGAAAGGTGAAGTCCTGCACTTCCCAGTGGGCCCAGGCCAAATTAATCTCATCTTTGTTTTTTATAGAATTACGAACTTGCTAGATCAGCAGAATGCTGTGAAAGTAAGATATCTTGATGTTAGTAGGGCTTTTGACAAGGCCTCACATCGTATTCCTTCAGACAATCTGGTGAAATGTGGGCTAGACAGTGCTACTATTAGGTGGATTCCTAATTGGTTGACTGACTGACCCAGCCCACAGGATGCTCACCAATGGTTGTTCTTCATCCTGGAGAGAAGAAACTAGTAGGGTGCCTCAGGGTTCTGTCCTGAGCCCAGCATTTTCAAACATCTTTATAAATGAATTGGATGATGGAATAGAAGAAGGCTTGTTAAATTTGCAGGTGACACCATTAGGAGGGGTACTTAATACCCCAGAGGACAAGATCCAGATTCATAATGGCAGATTGGAGAGCTGAGCCAAAACTAAAAAATGAATTTCAACAGGGATAAATGTAAGGTACTATAGTTGGGCAGGAAAAACAAAGTACACAAATATAGGATAAATGACATCTGGCTTGAAAGCAATACACATGTTAGAGATCTAGAGGTCTTAGTTGACCACAAGTCACCATAAGTCAAAAATCTGATGCAGCAGCCAAGAAAAGCTGATGCAATTCTGGGCTGTATCAACAGGGTTGTAGTGTCCAAGTCAAGGGAAGTAATAGTACCACTCTATTTTGCTTTGATCATATCTCCCCTGGAATACTGTGCCCACTTCTGAGCAGCATAGTTCAAAAATGATATTGAGGAAGTAGAACATGTCCAGAGAAGAGTAACCAAGCTGATCAAAATCTGGAAACCAAGCCTTATGAGGAATGATTGAGCAATCTGGGTACATTTAGCCCTTTCTAACTCTGTGATTCTATAACTCTAATCTGGTTGGGACTCACCAACAAGATTCAGCCCATATTGGTGTTGTTGTTGTCAGTGCCTGCAGGTCTCTCTTCATAGCTGGAGTTCCTTTAAAACCATAACACCTAGATTTGTACTGTGAAACACACCACAGACTTCCTGGACTAGACTTCTAAGTACTTGCTGTTGGCAATTTTCTTCTTGTTATTAGGAAAGTATCCATCCAATTTTGAACAAGACTTACAGAAGTATCCAAAAAAGCAAGGTTTTTAGCCTGTTGCTATGAAAATATTTAGAAGACAGAATCCTTTTAAATCAAGTATGGGAAGAAAAGGCAGCAACAGCAAAGATATACAGATATATGATGTAGGTTACAATAAAGGACAATGTACTTGAAACAAGTAGAGGCACCAGAAAAGTGTACCCCAGTAAAGCACAATGAATACACTAATCCTGAATGTGTTTATTTTGAGGTGAGTTCTTGTGAATTGTGCTGAACTTACAACATTTTCTTAGAAGTCAGTGCTACTAATTCCTATAAGATTAACTTTCAAGTAACATTGAAAGAAAACATTGGTGCTGCATTCCAAGTGTACTAAGCAAGACATGGTAAGATTATGCAAGGAGAGGGTAAAGAACAGCCCATGGAACCTTGCACTTTAGCATGAGTTAGGAGGCAGAAGAGGAGAAGAAAAGAGTATGCAAGACCACACTGCCAGGGATCTGGTGACTAGAGCAGAAAATTACCACAATGTAGAAGAACACTATTAAATTGTGTGTACTGGTGGTGTGGGACTAGAGATCTGAGCAAAAGCTCTTCAACAGTAACTGAACAGAATGAAAAACAGGAAGAGATTGCCTCAACAGCATTTGTTATTGGGGGTGGCTGATGGGCAGAAAGTAAGAAATACTACAAGTCAACAACTGGCTGAATGGATGATGTCAGTAGAAGAGATTTGATTTCTTGGACTGTGGTCTCTATTTCCATGAAAAAGACTCTGGCAGTAAATAGGGTGCAGCCAGCAGCAACAGCCAGTAAGAAGAGGTTTTACAGAAGTCTAGCAATTCTGATCAGGAGGACTTTAAACTAAATCCTTCAGGGGAGGAAAAAAGTATTTCAGAGATCAGGAGGACCCCAATACTGGGGACAGCAACATCAATGATGCATGTATGAAAAATGGAAGAAATGGCAAATCACCAAGGAAAAAGTGCAAAGGAGTGGTCAGTATTTGTGAGGAGAAGGACATTGTGTTAGTTTTGGCCCAGCCAGCAGGAGATTAAAATTGTAAAAGCAGGCAGGGGTCAGCTATGGTTGGAGTAAGAGGAAGAACACAGTAGTGGTACATACCCTACACAAAAATGATGGTGAAATGCTAATAAATAACAGAAAGAAAGCAGCTTTGTCTCAGTCTTCTCCCAAAAGGAAACTATGACTCAGTTTGATGAAAATAGAAAGAAGACGCAAGATGGAGGATGCACCTCCAAATAGGTAAAGAGATACAGGAACAGCTAGCTACTTTAATTCAAGTTTTCAGGACTGGATGAACTTCATCCCAAGACACCAAAGGAATATGCAGATGTAATCTCAGAGCCTCTGTCTGTAATCTTTGAGAATTCTAGAACAGATGAGGTCCTTGTAGACTGGAGCCTAAAAGAAGACATAAGCAATTACTGGTGAATCAGCCTGAGGTAAATACCAGCAAAGGTTCTAGAACAGTTTAGTCAGTCTGTCAGCACTTAGAAGAATGTTATGATTACTAAGAAGCAGCATGGATTTCTCAGAAACAAATCATGCTAGACTAATCTTCTCTCTCTCTTTTTTTAAAAATAAAATTACAAGTTTGGAATGCTATGGATGTGTATCTTTATCTAAGATCCCCCAGGTAGACTGAAAAATTATGGTCTAGAAAATATGTAGCTAGAACACAAATATGACAGCTAGAACCCAAAATTGCTCTTCAATTGTTACTCATCATCTTGTAGAAAAGCAACAATTGGGGTGTCACAGATTCTGTCTTGGTGAAATGCCAATGGGTGACAGAGAAAAAGTGGAAATGCTCAACATCTACTCTGCCCTGGTGTTGAGTGATGGAACAGAAGTACACTTATTAAATTTGCAAATCACACCAAATTAGGAGTGTGTAACCAATACAAATGGCACTACCTTTCTGTGGTGGTAAGATTGTGTGCTCCTGTGAGGCAAGAGGCTGGAGTGACAGCAGCAGTGCTTCTGGTAGAGGTTCCCATGTCAGGCAGGATTTTGCTGAGAAGCCAGACTAAGGCCCTTTCCACTTGATTCACCCAACCCACAATGGCGATGGGAAAAGGACGAGACCAGGATGACACTTACGCACAACGTCGTTCTGGATCCATCCTTCTCCCATTCCCAGGCAGTGCGATCATGCTGCAAATCATTGATGAATATTCTGCATCAAGGATCAGTGATCGCGCTGCCCTCCCATCATGACCCACACTTATCTTGCTTGCAGAGGTCCTGGAAGTACAGTGGCTGCATTTCCTGCCCCTGCATAGCCTGGGACAGTACCCGGGTGCACTGCAGCAGGAAGAGGTGTGGCCATCACACTTCCTGGATCTCAGAGACAACCGGTGCCGAAACTGGGAGAGCTACCGCTGCCATTATCACTGTCATTGGTACAAAGGTAGGGTGTGGAAAGGGCCTATGTGTGCCAAACAACTACTGCGCAGCAGCAGTAGTGGGGGGACGGGACAGTGATGAAGGATCTCTCAGAGACAACAGCAGTGGCACTATAGCCAATACTTATTAGTATCTTGTAGAAGGAGGCCTGGTAAACTCCTTTTGAATCTCTTTTACCATGAAAACCCTATGATGAGATAATCCAAGATGAAACTCCCAGGTGAGATGACACTCAATGAGCTACTAGGATATGGCAGACAATAATTACAAGCAGCACTTTGGCTACTGATGCAGTTGGACTCAAGCTGACAGAATATTCAGCTCTTGTTGTGCTCAGAGGCAAAGTCTGAAGTTGCACAATACATATTACTGAAACATTGAATGTGAGAAGTGTGACTCAGGGGAAGTTAGACGCAGTAAAACAAGAAATAGAATATATAAACATCACAATACTTGGGGAGAGAGAAAGTGGATAGGAATGGGACATTTTGAGTCAAATACTTGCACAGTATTTAGGTCAGGAAAAGAAAATCTAAGAAGAAATGTCATAGCATTAATAGTGATGAGAGTTGTAGCAAAAGCAGTCAAGGCATAATACAACACCTGACTGAATCATGTCAATAAGACTTCAGGGAAAACCCATCAATATAGCCATAATCCAAGTTTATGCACCAAAGACAGAGGTAGAAGAAGACAAAAATAAGTGATTTTATGCTGGAGTCCAGAAGGAAATTGATCACACATAAAGACAGGAAATTTATTCAGGGGTAGCTGTGTTGGCCATTCCAGAAAATAAACAAAAATCCAAAATCCACAAAGGAGCAATACCTTCATTGGCTAACCAAAATGCATAAAACACACCATGCAAGCTTTCAAAGCTCCACTGGTTTCTTCCTGAGGCAAAAGATGCTAAAAGATCATACAAGAGAAGAAAAGTGACAACAACAAAGACTTTTAATATATATGGAGATGAGAAGTGCCAGCTGTCCAAACTGGGTTCAGTAAAGGAAGAGGTGCTAGGGATATTACAAAGCATATGTTGGATAATGGAGTGTGCCAAAGAATTCCAGTTAAAATTGTCTTTATTAACTTCAAATTAACATATATTGACATACCATGACACAAAATAGAAAATACACAATGTACAAAATATAAATGTATAAAGGAAAAAGAAGGAAGAAGAAATAGGAAGAAGAGAATGAGAAAGAACAGAGCTAAAAAAAAAGTTTAAGGAATTAAAAAAAGAAACATACAAACCTAGACATTCACAATTCACTCTTAACATTTAATAACAACAACAACAAAACCCCTAACTTCCTGATTTACTTTGATTGCTTGTT
>CAOKZL010005634.1:0-10240 GCA_948472985.1 Iguana delicatissima | reverse complement strand
CTTGGTAATTACATAGGAAGGAATTTTGTGTGTCGCTCTCCCGAGATGCCACTGTTAATCTTAATGTGGCTGACCATGACTTGCCACAAGGAAGTAGGAATATGCTCTCAAATTGAAAAGTTTTGAATTTAGCATCAAGGAGGGAATGAAGGGGTTAAATCCAATGTCATCTTGAATAGAGTAAAAATAAGCGAATTGAATTGTGTCTCGAGGCTAGATGTCTTTGTCTTGAAACGTAATGGCCTTGAAATACTCACTCAGGGCGTTTGCACACTCCCTCATTCGCTACACGCATCATTTGTATCATTTTCTAATACTCTTTGCTTCTGCTGTAAGTCAATTAATGGGAAGCTTACGAAAGATTCTTTTTCAGTGATGGCAGGTGAAAATGAATGATTGATTGCTGACACAAGCAAAACAGCCACTAAATATCCCAATCTAATTGGGCCACAGGTTCTGGCATATAAACTTTGTCCTTGCGCAAGTAAATTGTTAACAACAAAATAAAAAGGATTTTTGATTTTTCCCTGGAAACTCCTCTCCCATTTTTTTTCTGGCCACAACAGACCGAAAACAGCACAGCAAGGAAAGGATCGTCGCACCTACAGCTTTTCTGCTTGGCTATTTTTTTCTCTTCAAATATGTTTCATATGGAAGAGGATTCACAACAACATCCTTGCCTATCATCTGAAGAGGATATAGTTCTCGTCCGGTTCCCGCTTAGGTCTATATAAAAACTGATATTAGGACATTGTAAAATATAGGCAAAGGAATTTGCTTCATACAGGCTGGATAGTACATCTGAACTAAATACTGAAAGCATGCAACTTTTCAAACTGGTGTGTATGTCATTCTGTTGGTCTAGGTGCCATGACCTTTTCTTACTGCCGCGCCACCTCCCTATACAGTTTGGGCAAAAAGGAATGCTTTCGGTTGTCAGACAGAATCAGAGTTGGAGACCACAGTGCGATGGAGTCTCAAACCACTGCCTACAATACAACACCAAACCCTAGCAAATGGCCCCGTCAGCCTCCAAAAAAGATGACTCCACCACACTCTGAGATATATATCACACTGTCAACAGCTTACTGTCGGGAACCATGTTTAGTGATCGTTCTGTTCTGAGTTTGAAATCCATTGCTCTCGTGTTGTAGTTCTCCAGCAGACAAAAGATAGCTTGTTCCATCTTCAACATCATCAACACTTTGAACATGGCTGTCATGTCACCTCTAACTTTCTCTTTTGTTGTTGAGGCTAAAATATAACTTTCTTAACTGCTCCTCTGCAAGGGCTTCCAGTACCTTCATAATTTGGTCACTCTCTTCTGCACACAACCAGTTTGTCAGATCCTTCTTGAATCGTCATGGTGCCAGAACTGGACAGAGCATCCAACTGAGGTCTAAGAAAATAGAGGGTATTCTTGCTTCCAAACACACCATTGTCTGATTGATGCAGCCAGCTTTGGCTGTCATTACACTGCTGAACTTCAGCTTGGTTGACTAAGGTGTACTTGTTTTCAAGACAATATTTCAGCTTAAATTTAGGAAATCAACTGGGTGTGATTCCGTGGCCAGGAATCCTAGAAAAGACGGCAGTTCATGAGGGGATGGCAATTTTCTTAAGCTGAAATATTGAAAGTACAGTTTCAAAGCAGTTCCAATGAGGAGAAAAATGAGAAGTGTCTGGGATGGATATCTACGAAATTTTTCCAACAGAGTGAGCATTTAAAAGGGACATATACAGGAAATAGAAAAGGGGGCAAATCGCTAAATATATTTTCTAGAACAGCCAGCAGATGTAGGGAGAAAAATCAGAAAATGAACGTGTAAGCATGAACTCAGGATTGCTAGAGAGGTTAAAAACAACAAAAAGGCTTGTTTTATGTCTGTCTCGGCAAAAGGAGAACAATAAATGCATGGCCACTGCATGGACAAGATGCAGAAATGAAAACAGAGAAAGAGAGAAAGGTAGAACTACTCGCTGTCTCCCAAAATGGAAACAGTGCTCAGATTATCTCTTCAAGTTAATCATACCAGTTCCATAAGCTCATTCCTCAAAAGGTTTGCATTTCAGGTTCCACTACTACGTGAATCTTCTCTGGTTCCATCTTGTTGTTTTTTAAATGAACACAATATTCCAGGTGAGTCTGAAGAGGGTCGCATGGCCCTACTGCTCCTCGTGACATTAGATTCCTGTTGATGCAGCCCAGAATCTCATTTGTTTTGGGCTGCTGCATCACTGCTGTTAAATAGACAAACGTTTATTAGTTGTATCTGCTTAATATCCCTAGATCCTTTTTTTTTTTTCTGCTAGATTTGAAACAAAAGACAAAACTGGGTTTCAAAAATACACAGTTAAAACAATCCCCAAGTAAATCCAGGTTTCACAATGAGAGCCCACATAGCAGACAATACATAGCACTGGGCTGTGGGCTGAAACTCGGCAGGAGAAGTACAGAGTGACTCACCTTGGCAGGTTCCACAAGGAGTGTACAGAGTTTGCAATAGAATTAGTCTCATGTCATCCATTAGGTTTTTTTTTCCTTTAGAAACTGGCAGCTGGTAATACAGGCAAAAGGTTCCCTGTGGGTACTGCAGAAAGCCAGGCCCAAGAGGGCAAGACTGTGAACCTGGGTTTCAGAAGAAGATCTGTCCACCCAGCAGAGGAGCAACCTCTGCTTTGTGTTTCCTGTCCTAATGATAGCTCTCCTCTCCGCTGCATTCTTCACAATCGGAGGAAAACAGTGAGAGCTGAGTGTTTCTCAGCAGCGTTATGATTAAGCAAACATAATGATGAGGAGGAGGAGGAGGATTTTGCAAGCAGGGCAAGTTTTTATGTTACCTGTGGAATAAGAATTTCTCTGAAATCAATAAGTTTAACTTCTTTGCTTTGTGGTGACTCTTATAATTTAACTAACGGGATTACTCACCTATGCTGGGGTTTTTTTTCTTCTTAAGAACTCCTAAACTGTCTTCTCCATTTCCTAGACTTTGCTTTGTCCCAATGCAATGTAGGACCACAAAGTCACTACACACAGGGATCCTGGGGCAGAACACTGTCCTCCTTGAGGCCTTGTGTCCATAGCAACTACTCATTCTAGTAGACCCTGTAACTTTTCCTGCACACCATTTGGCAATCCGGCAAATTCATATGCTTACATATAGGTTGGGTTCCGGAATATGAAAGAATGTTTCTCCTCGCCTGCTAGGCATCATCTCCATAGCAACCAGCCTATTCGAGTACTGTAACTTTTCCCCATCACAATCCAATCTGTGTGTTGCTCTGTTCAGATCTATGTACCAGCTTTTTTCTTTCTTCCTGTTTCATAATTTGTGCAATGGGTTTACCAAACATTTTTTGTTTGAATTTCAGCTTTAAAGATTTCTCACATATATGAAGTTATAATATATCTATGTAGATTGAGATCTTCATGGTTATTTCCTGACTACACGTCAGAGTGCTATTGCACTCTCCTGTGGATTCTGGTGTTTGGGATCGTTGCTCTTTCTGGCTGAGAATCTTAAATGCCTTCTCCTTAAACTACAAATCCCAGGATTCCATAGGATGTCTGAAGTGAAATACAGCATGATGAGAGTGTAGTGTGGAAATGGGCTATGTTGTGCATGTCATTTTAATTTTTCTCACATGTGTCTCCCAATGTTTTCTGCATCCTTATTGATGGTAAGCCTCATCGCCATAGCAACCGGCCTGAGGCCCAAGAGCTCTCTGGCTGAGAATTCTAAATACCTCTCCCCAACCACCATCCTGGAACATTCCATAGAATCTTCGCAGCCAGCCAATCATATGAGGTCTTCTTCGTCTCACACAGCCAATCCTATCCTGACACTGATAAACAGACAAACATTGACTTTTATATAGCAGATAAATAGAGTTAAAAGGAGATACCACATAAAGGGAAAAAGAAATTAATTATGAAGTACTCCCCAGGGATGTGGGGGAGGGATGAAATAGAAATGTTGCGCATAATTTGTATGTATGATGAATAATTTGAATAAATAAAAACATAAAAACTAAAAAAAAAAACCCAACATAATGTAACAGCCATGGCTGCCCTGCAGATTTCTTCCTCTATTTAAAATTAATTTCAGTTGACTGAGTAGCTCTGTTGAAGCTTTTTCACTTTCTGCTTTGTAATGACATTGAATTCCTCACTTCCTCAGAGGGAAAGGGCTTTGACATCTGCGAAACTTTTTTCTTCCAATTTCTCAGATTAAATCCATGACATACAGCCAAGGGATGTGAGACTGTGGTCAAGATTGCAAAAGTTATTAATGAGGAACAGTAAATGAGCTAGGAGAGGCTGTACCAGTTTGATTTCACCTAAGTCTACCCAAGGGCAATACTTCGCCCTTTCTCAAATTGAGTTAATGGAGTGGCAGCTGACTTTTGCAGTTCAAGTTAGTTGGCTAGCAACCGGAGTAAGCTGACAAACAAGAAAGGTGGGAGGAGGAGAGAGAAACTGGAAATCTTCAAAGCGACTGAAAAAGTGGGACAAAAGAGTAGGCATCTGGGTTGTCCCTGTCAAACTGAGGCAGCTGGATGTTTGTGATGCAAAGGTGTTTTAAAATAACAAGAAAGGGGTTATATCCTGATCAATGTTCTTATCCTAACCCTGATTTATCTGCTATATAAAGATGTTTGTCTGTCACACACACAGTAACAAAACAGAGGCATGTGGGAATTAGAAGACCTCAGATTATTGGCTGGCTGGGGTGCTTAAGTTTCATGGAATGAAATGTAGAATTTGCAGGAGCAGGTGAAATTCCTCACAGCACAGAGCTTGGGGCCTCACAGGCTGGTTGGCATGGTCAGTGCAAGTATGATCAGAAGGATGCCAGAAAACATTTGGGAGACACATGTGAGAAAAATTAAAATGACATGCACACCATAGCCCATTTCCACACTACACTCTCATAGTGCTATTATTCCACTTTCAACATCCTATGGAATCCTGGGATTTGTAGTTTAAGGAAGGGCATTTAAGAATTCTACGAGAGAGCGCTTTGGCCTTGGTAAATTACAAACACCAGAATTCCACAGGATGTTGAAAGTGGGATAATAACACTGTAACAGTGTAGTGCAGAAATGGCCATAGTTACGAGGTCGTCTCGTCTCACACAGTAGATTGTATGGTTTCCATATGTGAGAAATCTTAAAGCTGAAATTCAAAACAAAAAATGCTTGCAGAAAAACGTAAACCCATTGCAACAAATTCAACAGGAAGAAAGAAAAAAGCTAGTACATCAGTGTCGACAGACAACACAGATTGGATTGGGGACTATGGGAAAAGTTACAAGTACTCGAATAGGCTGGTTGCTATGGAGATGATGCCTAGCAGCAAGGAGGAGGACAGCATATTCCCATAGGAACCCAACCTCTGGATGTTAAGACTAATGATAGATATTGCATTGGCGAATAGGGAAAGTTACAGGTACTAGAATAGGTCAGTTGCTATGGACACAAGGCCTACCAGCAAGGAGGAGGACAGTGCTCTCCCCCAGGAACCCAAACTGTGTGTGTAAATCACTTTGAATATAGATTGCATTGGGGAATATGGAGCAAAGTTGCAGGAAATAGAAGACAGTTTAGTGAGTTCTTAAGAAAGAAAAAAAAAAACCCCAGGCATTGCCAGGTAAATCCGTTAGTTTAATTATAAGAGTCACCACAAAGCAAAGGAGGAAGACGACCTCATTGATTCTGCAGAGGAGGACATTCTTATTCCAGCATGAGAAACTTGCCCTGCTTCAAAATCCTCCTCCTCCTCTAGTCGTTATCGTGACTCTTAATCATAAGGCAGTGCTGAGAACACTCAGCTCTGACTCCTTTTCCTCCGATTGCCTGGACGCTGTGACTAGCGAGGAGAGGGAGGCTCCCTGTGGTTAGGACAGGAAACGCGGAAGCAGAGGTTGCTCCTCTGCTGGGTGGACAGAATACTTCTTCTGAAACCCAGGTTCACAGTCTCTCTCTGGGCCTGGCTTTGTCCCAGGGTGCCCCCACAGGGGACCTTTTGCCTATCTGAAGCTGTTGCACCAGCTCTGCCAGTTTCTAAAGGAAAAAAAACCTGGCTATGGATGACATGCAACTTAATTCTATTGCAACTCTGTGGCACCTCCTTTGTGGAACTTTCTGCCAAGGTAAGTCACTCTGGCTTTTTCCTTGCCGAGTTTCCAGCCCACAGCCCATGCTATGTTGTTCTATGTGGGCTCTTGGTCCTTAAAACCTGGATTTACTTTGGGGATTGTTTTAACTGTGTATTTTTGAAACCCAGTTTTCATCTGTTTTTCAAAATATGTTCACAGAAAAGGATCTAGGGATCTTAGCAGATCACAAGCTAAACATTTGTCAACAGTGTGATGCAGCAGCCAAAAAAACCAATACAATTCTGGGCTGCATCAACAGGAATCTAATGTCCACATCAAGAGGAGCAGTAGGGCCATTCATTCTGCTAGGACTCACCTGGAATATTGTGTTCATTTCTGGCACCACAGTTCAAGAAGGATATCAACAAGATGGAACGTAGTCAGAGAAGGGTAACCATGATAGTCAAAGATCTGGAATCCAAACCTTTTGAGGAATGACTTATGGAACTGAGTATGATTAACTTGGAGAAGAGAAGACTGAGAGATAATCTGAGCACTGTTTTCCATTTGGGAGACAGCTGAGCAAAGAAGGTGTTGAGTAGTTCTACCTTTTCTCTCTTCTCTGTTTTCATTTCTCCGTCTTCTCCATGCAGTGGCCATACCATTTCCTTGTTCTTCCTTTTGCACAGATACATAACCAAACAAGCCTTTTTGTTGTTTTTAACCTCTCTAGCAATCCTGAGCTAATCCTACACGTTAGCTTTTCTGACTTTCTCCCTACATGTGCTGGCTATTTGTTGGAATTCCTCTTGTCACTCCCCCCTTTTTTATTTCCTGGTATATGTCCCTTTTAAATATTAGCTCTGTTAAAAAAGCTTTATTAGATATCCATCCCAGACACTTCTCATTTTTTCTCCTCATTGGAACTGTTTGAAACTGTACTTTCAATATTTCACTTTTAAGAAATTCCCATCCATCATGAACTCCCCGTTCCTTTTTCCAGCATATTCCTGGCCACGGAATCACACCCAGTTGATTTCCTAAATTTACTGAAATCTGTCTTGAAAACAGTACATGTGAAAGGGATCTACAAGTCTTAGTATACTACAAGCTGAACATGAGTCAGCAGTGTGATGTGGCAGCTAAAAAAGCCAATGCAATTCTGGGCTGCATCAATAGGACAATAGTATGTTGGAACAAGGGAAGTAATAATACCCCTCTATTCTGCTTTGCTTAGACCTCAGTTGGAATACTCTGTGTCCAGTTCTGCACACCATGATTCAAGAAGGATATTGACAAACTGGTTGTGTGCAGAAGAGAGTGACCAAAATTGTGAAGGGTCTGGACTCATTCCCTTTGAGGAGCAGTTCAGGAGCTGAGGTATGTTTAGCCTGACAAAAAGAAGGTTGAGGTGACATGACAGCCATGTTCAAATATTTGAAGGGATGTCATGTTGAAGATGGAACAAGCTTGTCTTCTGCTCCTCTGGAAACTAGGACACGGAGCAATGGATTCAGACTAATAACAGCGATTCCACCTAAACATCAGGCAATAATTTCCCCGACAGTAGAAGAGCTGTTTGACAGTGGAATATGCTGCCTCAGAGTGTGGTGGAGTCATCTTTTTTGGAGGCTGGACGGTCATTTGCTGAGGGTTGCTTTGAGTGTGTGTTCCTGCAGGCAGTGGTTTGGACTCAGTGGCCATTGTGGTCTCTTCCAACTCTGTGATTGATAATTCTTTAGCAGAAGCCTTTCCTTTTGCCAAACTGTATAGGAAATGTAGTTTACAAGGGGCATAGAGAAAAGGTCATGGCAGCTGAGCCCAACAGAATGACATACACCAGTTTTGAAAAGTTGCATGCTTTCGTGGTTCCTTATTTAGTTCAGATGTACTCAGCCTGTATGAAGCAAATTCCTTTGCTGCCTCCTGTGCTGTTTTGCAATCTCCTAATTATGGTTTTATATACATATTAAGCAGAATTATACAGACACAAACTACACCCTCTCCAGATGATAGGCAAGGATGTTGTTGTAAAATGCTCCTTCCATGTGAAAACATATTTGAAGAGGAAATATAGCCTAATAAGAAAATAAAGTGTAGGTCAACAACACCTCTGCCTTACCTTTCTGTTGTTGTGTGTCACAAACTAAAGACCAGGTTTCCAGGGAAAAATCAAAAATCCTTTCTTTGTTGTTAACAATTTACTTGCGCAAGGACAACAGTTATCCCAGAACTGTCGTGCCAATTAATTGAGGTAGCATCACTATATACCTTTTGCCTTCTATGTCAGCAATCAATCATTCATTTAGCCTGCCCATCACTGGAGAAAAAGATCTTTGGTTAACTTTCCCATTACATCATTGACTTGCACAGAAGAGAACAAAGAGTTAGTTAGAAAATGATACAAAATCATGCATGTAGCCAGAATGAGGGAGATGCAGACGCCTGAGTGAGTGTTGCAAGGCCATTCCTAAAATTTGAGATAAGACAAAGACATCTCGCCGTTTCACTCAGTAGACACAATTCAATTCGCTTATTTTTCCTATTCAAGTAGCATTGGATTTAACCCCTTCATTCCCTCCTTCATGCTAAATTCAAAACTTTGCAATTTCAAGCATGTACTATTTCCTGACTTCCTTGAGAGCACAAGTGATGAGTATAGCAGCATTAGGATTCAACACATGCATACATCACACGCTGTTCCCAATAACGGAGGGGGTCTGATTTGTGCGTAGAGAGGTTAGCTTCCTGGTGTAACCCCAGCAGAAATCTAGCCCCAATCTTCTATTCCTCAGCAGTTGCTGGGTCTGATGTACGACGCCTGGCAGCCTCCGGAGTGCCAATTTTATCATCTAGCCCAGAATTTTTCTCATTCTCCTTCTGCAACCACCAATAAATAGCTTTGACTTGAGCATTACAGATTAGGAAACACTTTAACATGTAGAGTAAAGACAGGCAGATTTAGGAAAGCCATTATGTTAGTACAAAATACTTCTGACATACAGTGCCTTTACCCATACTTACTTAGGGAACCAATATAATCATGTCTACATCCCTGTAGACTTCAAGAATGATTTTCTAATATTGTATACTTCAAAATGCATTTTCCCTTTTTTTGCATTCAACTCATTTACATAATGACAACAGGTTGTATTTAACCAAAATACTGAGTACCCCTTCACAACTGAAGAGATAGTCTAAACCTATTTCATGCTGGGCTGACAGCCAACAACGCATCTGCCTTACATGAAAACCAATTCCCTCCTGTTGCCTTTATTGTGAATCCTTTTCATTCTTGGCCAGCCAAACTATATCAGTTTGTGCACCGAGTGAAAAGTTATTCCCTCAGTGGCCAAATCAATTCATCCCAGAAGATGAACCATATACCTATTTACCATTGTAAAAACTGGTTGCTTTCCAGAACTGACTATGGAGGACCGACCTCCCTCTTTTCTCACACAACTCAATAAAACCAATGCTGTAACTAAAAGAAGTTAACATTGAGACATTTCCAAGCAAGACGACGGGTCCAAGGCTAACAAGTAACATAAACAGAAAACGTGAGGGTTGTAGGTCTCTAACGATTTTCCATGTCTCTGCCTCTGTAATGCTAGAAAATTGCGGATCAAGGGAAAATCTAATTGGTTGGGAAGAATTCTTACTTGGAGCTGTGAAACCCTCATTTTGCTCCCCTCTTGCTACACCCTGGGTGTAGCGCAGCGACTGTGCAACTACGTGAGGGCGTAGTTCACACAATGCAAGCATGGCGTAGGATCTCAGCTTTGGGGCAATGGCTTTATGGCAAGGGTGGGAGTTGTTGGATTCCATTTCCAACTGCTTCGGCCAGCTATGGCCAACAGTGAAGAATGCTGGGAGTTGTAGCCCAACAATAGCTCAGCAGCCACATTGTCCCCACTCCTGGGTTAAGATCCTGGCAGTGCTGAGCAAGAAGTTGGACCTTTCCATTGGCATTGCAGTATAAGATTTTAACTAAGCTTTAACTCACCATGGGTATCTCCAGGTGATGTAATCCAAACTACCTTGAACTACTGGGGACATTCCATTTCCCCCCCATATGCTCTTCCCAGTACATTTTTGTTTCCATCTCAGTAGTATAATTGCTGTCACTGGGAAGGCGA
>CAOKZL010005632.1:0-10033 GCA_948472985.1 Iguana delicatissima | reverse complement strand
GTAATTTAAAAAACCAAAAAAAAGGGGGCCCGGGGTTTTTTTTAAAAAGGGGTTTTTTTGGGGGGGGTTTAAAAAAATTTTTGGGGTTTTTAATGTAAAAAATTTAGGGAAATTTTTAAAAAAAAATTTAAAAACCCCCCAAAAAGGGGGGAAAAAATTTTTTTTTTTTTAAAAAAAATTTTTTAAAATTTTTTTTTTGGTTTTTTTTTTTTTTAAAAAAAAAAAAGGGGGGTTTTGGGTTTAAAAATTTTCCCCTTTGAAACCCCCCCCCAAAACCCCCCCCTTTTTTTAAAAAAAATTTTTTTTTTCCCAAAAAAAATTTTAAAAAAAAAAAAACCCCCCAAAAAAACCCCCCCCTTTCCAAAGTTTCCTTTTTTTTTGGTTTTTTTTTTTAAAAAAAATTTTTTTTTTTTTGGGGGGGGGAAAAAGCCCCAAAAAAAAAAGGGGGGGGGAAAAAAAAATTTTTCAAGGAAAAAGGGGGTTTTCCCCTTTGTTTTAAAAAAATTTTTTTTAAAAAATTTTTTTTTTAAAAAAAAAAAAAAAATTTTTAAAAAAAAAAAAACCCCCCCAAAAAAAATTTTTTTAAAAAAAAATTTTGGGGGAAAAAAAAAACCCCCCAAAAGGGGGAAAAAAAAGGAGGGGGGGGGGGGAAAAAAAACCCCTTTTTTTCCCCAAAAAAAACCCCCCAAAAAAACCCCAATTTAAATTTTTTGGGGGGGGAAAAAATTTAAGTTGGGGCCCCCGGGTTTTTGGGGGGGGGGGAAAAAAAAGGGGGGGTTTTTTTCCCCCCCCCCTTTTTTTTTTGGGGGGTTTGGGGGTTTTCCCCCAAAATTTTTAAAATTTTTTTTTTTTGGGGGTTTTTTTTTTTGGGGGAAAAAATCTTTTTTTTTTTTTTTTTTGGATTAAAAAACAAAAATTTTAAAAGGGGAAAAAAAAAAAACCCCCCCCCCAATTGTAATTCCCCCCCCAAAAAACCCCCCCCCTTTTTTTTTTAAAAAAAAAAAAAAATTAAAAAAAAAAAAAAAAAAAAAAAAAAAGGGGGGTTTTAAATTTGGGGGGGTTTTTTTGGGGGTTTGTTTTTTTTTTTTTTTGGGGGTTTTAAAAAACCCAAAACCTTTTTTTTAAAAAAGGGGGGGGGGAAAAAAAAAGGGGTTGGGGGGGGGGCCCCCAATTTTGGGGGAAATTTTTTTTTTTTAAACCAAAAAAAAAAAAAAAAATTTTTAAATTTAAAAAAAAAATTTTTTTCCCCCCTTAAAAAATTTTTTTTAAACCCCCCCAAAAAAAAAATTTTTTAAAAACCCCCCAAAAATTAATTTTTAAAAAAAAAAAAACCCCCCTTTTTTTTTTTTTGGGGGCCCCCAAAAACCCCAAATTTTTTTTAATTTAAAAACCCCTTGGGCAGACCTGTCCTACAGTTAGGCAGAGTGTCTTGGACAGCTTAATGTGGCAAATGCTGAGTTGGGGTTGACAGGGAGCCGGGTGTGCTTTCACCCTGCCTCGCAATATCTTAGGCTTGCCTGCTGCTTCAGGTGTGGTGGAGGATGTTGCCCCCTTTGTCAAAGATTCAGCTACCAGCCATGGAATTGTACATGGGATGGAAGATCCACTGCCTTACTCATTGCCACTGGCAGCAAAATATCTTTGGCTAGTCCTGTGTTTTGGCCATGGAGAGTCAGAGTATTTTCAGAAGCTATTATACTTAAATATACAAGTACTGGTAGTAAAGTCTATGTATTTATCATGGAAACCATGCATTGTGAATGTGCACCCTTACTCCTGCTATGCAAAGTTTTCTTTGAAGAGTTTTTCTCTTTAAGAGAAATGACCTGGGAATTTCCACAACTTGGGAAAAAGAATTTCAAAAAAGTGACAAGTTGTCTGTAGTAGACAAACTGAAACTGTAGGAATGCTTTGGCACAAGTGATCCTTGGAGGGGTAGATTTGTTCCTGAAGTTTGTCTCAGAAGTGTTTCTGCATATATTAGAGATGCCTTGGGTCAATTTTAACTCAAGTATGCTGAATTTGCTCACTTTTTGAAAGAGAATTCATGCAGAAAGTTAGATTGCACTTAGGCAATGTTTTTCTATACCTGAACTAATTTATGTCAAGCATTTCTTCTTTCTGAGGTGAATATTACAACCAAATATAACAGGAGAATTATCCAGGGTACACAACACTGTTTAGAATTAGCAGACAGCCACCACTTTCTCCAAGTTAAACAGCAAGAAGCTTTCTTATTTTTTTCTCCTCACCTTTCTCATCAAATTTATTTGACATAAATCCCAAACTAACGTCTCATGTCACAGCAAAACAAAGTTCCTACAATTTTACAATTAGGAATTGATTCTTGTTTGCTTGTGACCTGAGCAACCTAATATCAGAATTTTTATGAATCTGATCTGTAAACCTAACTGCATCCTGTTGTGATTCAGCATTGTACAATTAAAAAGCATTTATTAGGCACAAGTAAATGGGGCCTTTCTTTGCTGATCAATCCATGAAATGAAGAGACCACACACACGGCTTGGGTTGAACTAGGGCAATTTATTATTATATGCCTATTTAACGTGAACTTGCACTTGAGCTTGGGCCTTGAACTTTGTGGTGTGAGAGAAGGGGGGACAACACAACGGGAGTTGTTAAGGCAAGGGGTCACTGCCTGATCTCTCCCCTCAACCTCCGATTGAAGCTTGGCCAACCCCTTTTCTGGAAGGCAAGCTCCTTGCCATGCCTCCTTGTCTCACAACCCCTGAAGGGAGGGCAGACCATGGGCCTGCCCCAGAACTCTATCATCATCCTCCACTCTTACCTAGTGACAAGATAAGAGGGCTCAAGAGGCTTATCCTACACCATAGGGTGCCATAGGTACTCACCAAAGCCTTCAGGATTCCCCCTTACCTGCTAATGTGACCTATTTAAGCGACCAATTTAAGACACCACCCTGAGAAGGCAATTGTCTGTTTCCCTGGTGCAGTGTAGGGTAGGCCAAAAAATCTCCTGGTGAGAGGGAAAAAAATTCATACCCAACCCCGAAGTGACCAGGAAGCTTACACTGAAACCAAAGGGTGGGTCGTCACAAGCCCAAAGAGGTTGCAGAGGGGGCGGTGCGACCTTAAAGGAGGCCCACTGGCTCTGTCCCCCAACCTACTGTGCAATTCTCATTGTGCAGTAATTCTAGTGAGTCTTCTCTCATGGGAAGCCAGCAAATTTACCCCGGCGCGGTGTGGTGCAGATGAGGGCACAAGAGCAGGATTATCTTTTGCTAGCATAATTAGAACTCTTTTTTTTTTCCTTCCTGTAGAATCCTGAAGATATCTAAAATGATATCCTGAGGGTATTTAAAATTTCACTTTAGGCAAACTTTGTGGACAAAAATAAAATTCACAGAAAACAGCTGCATCAACCAGGTAAAAATTTTGGTATTTTTTTCTATTAGTGTTAGGAATCAAACTAGCCGTATAACTTTACTAGTCTTCTGGCAGTGTTTCCGGGAATTATGATCCTGGCAATAATTTTGAGGCTAACTTTGAGATGGTCAAAATAGCAATTTAATTTTTCTACTTGTCTGCACAATTTTTTTTTTCCACTCATCTGGCACACCTCTATCAAAATCCTGCTCTTGCTCTGCATCAGGCAGTAACTGCGTCTAAGAGCACATGGAGGACTTGTTACTGCAGGTTAGGCCTTCTTGGAGACAGCACCCAAAAGGGATCATTTTGATATAAAAAATTTTGGGTCTCTTCCACCACCACCCCCCCCATGTGTTTGAGAGGCCCCTGGACAAACCCAAAAACCTTGGGGTCGGCCATCAAACCTGCAATATCCCAAGACAATACAGGTAGGCCAGAAATAGCCAGATCTCCGCTTTGGGGACCTCTCTGCAAACACCTTCATTATGTATGCATGCTGTTTACAAAAAGGGCTCCCTGCCCTGAGCAGGAATTTTGGGAAGCTAGAAGCTTAAAGGCCAAACCCTGAGCATTTCTCATCTTTCCCCCTTTTGTCAATTCAGACTTAACTCAATCATGCTAAATTGTGACCTTTCTGAGCACTGTCTTGCACCCAAAACTCATTGTTATCCCCGAGTAAGGCACAGCCTGCAGTCCCAATTCACCCTATAAAAACCCCTGATTCCAAGACCTTCCTCAGATCACTCTGAATTTCCCAAAAAAAAACCTTGCTGCTGCTGTTTTTGGGAGCCCCCCCCTCAGATAATTGAGCTGAGTTTCTTCTCTGTACCCCTGGATTCTCCCACAAGGCCCAGGGACGAACATGCCATATCACCCATTTTCCCCTGAAAGTCTCTTCCTTTTTATTGAACCTCTAATTTCTTAGTTAGCTGTGTGACTGTGGTGTCTTCAATATTTGTTTTAAAAAAAATTTTATTTTCTATTATTTTAAAACCCCTCTGCTGCTTGACTAACCTGACCCCATAGACGCTGGGTTGAAAGGGGGTTCCCCCAAAGTTAACCTGCCTCTCGTTAGCTTAAGTGAGTGCTCCATAATTTTCTCCAAAATTTTTTTTATTGTTTGGTTTTTTTGGTGTCCCTCCCGGGACCCTCAGAAAAACAGGGTAACAGACTAAACTGAAACTTAATGGTTACTTGAAAAGAACAAGGAGGCCAAGTAGAAATTTAATGGTGAACTTTTGTTATGCTCATGCCAGCATTGATGAGACTAGACCAGTACCATTACAGGTCTGGATAGGTTCACTGATGCAACAGATTTCACCATGTATAATGGTATCATCATGGTATGGTCTCTATATATGCTTAGCAAGAATTACTACATAAACATGTTTAAAAATTTTCACCAACTAAATTTGTTCCCTAAACTATAGAAACCCAAAAAAAAATCCTAAAAAAGAAGTCTGAAATTAGTGCATATCCATTACAATTACAAGATTTGCCACAATCATTCTTTTATTTGGGAAAAAAGGGGGTTCTCCCGTTCCCCAGCACGCCTCTAGGTATATTAAAAAAGGTAGCTTTTTCTTATTTTTTAAAAAAAAATTCTTTTAACACAATTGACAGCTGCAGCTTCCAGTCTAGGGCAAGAATTCAACAGTTATTTTTAGAACATAAGGCTTGTGTAGAGAAACTGTATGAAGTCCCTGCAATTATTTATTCCATTTTATTTTGTCTTTTTTTCATTCTCTAAGTAGTAGATAGGCACTGATAGTTGGAGCTTTTAAGAGCTTCATTTTGGAGTGTGACAGGAGTTTATTTGATTTCTTTTTTCTGGGATTTGGAGCTTCAGTTTCAGTTTTTTTAATTCCTTTCTGTTTTTAATTCTAGCCTTTGTTTTGTTAACAGTCTTTTGCTTTGTGTACTCACATCCATTTGACTTGACTGTTTATTTTTCCTTTTAATTCCTCCATTGGCGTAGCCCTAGTTTTCTTTTAAAACATGAATTCTTGCCATTTCAACTGTGTGCTAATTTAATTTTAAACTTTCACCATTAAATCTTCTCCCTTCCTAATTAATCGTATTTCAATGGGTGTTTCCTCTTGCTTTTTTTAAAAAATCTCTCTTTTTCTCTCCCACACTCCTTCACTTGTTTTTCACCATTACTGTCTGATTCTCTTTGTCTATATAAAAACAGCAATTGGGATCCATTATTCATTATCAATAAGCTGAATATACATGAATCACCATGTGCATGCACATTAGTTTTGTAAACTGACTTGCCTATTGCTCAAAAAGATGAATTTTTTCTGCCTTATTTTTTCCCTCTCTGTATAGGTGTGTGTACCAATGGTGTAACTTTTCAGGAGTGTGGGGAAACCTGGGCACCCAGATTGTGGTGGCGAAACGGGGCTGTCCCAAAATCATTCAAGGCACACTTTTGTGCAACACACGGGGACACTTACATAAGGAGTTCTCAAAAATCTTATGCAAGCAAATTAAAATTCCAATTGCTGGTATAAATCTCAAGTCTCAACAAGATTCTGGCCAATGGCTTCTCAGTATAATCATAAGAAAATGGCAGTATATTGAGAGTCAGCATGGTGTAGTGGTTCAAACACTGGACTAGAGTTTCAGGATAACAGGCTCTGAATCCCTGCTCAGCCTCGAAATTGGGGGATCATGGGCAAGTATTTTTTTAAAAAAAAAAGGAAACCTTTTTAAAAAATTTTTCCAAGAAGAACCTACGACAGGGTAGATATGAAGGCCCCCCCCCAAAAAAAAATTTTTAAACAAAAAAACATTTTTGGGTTTTTTTTTTCCCCTTTTTTTCCCCAAAAAAAAGTTTTTAAAAATTTCCAAAATTTTTTGAAAAATTTTTTAAATTTTTCCCCGGGGGTTTTTTTTTCCGGGGGGGGGAAAATTTAAACCCCAAAAACCCCCTTTTCCCCCTTTTTTTTAAAATTTAAAACCCCTTTTTTTATTTTTGGGAAAAATTTTTTTTTAAATTTTAAAAAATTAAAAAAAACCCCCCAAAAAAAAACCCCAATTTTTCCCCGGGGAAAAAAAAAACCTTTAAAGGGGGGCCCCCTTTTTTTTTAAAAAATTTTTTTTTAAAACCCCAAAAACCCCCCCCCTTTTTTTTAAAAAAAAAAACTTAAAAAAAAAAATTGGAAAATTTTTTTTTTAAAAAAAATTTTTAAAAAAATTCACCCCCCCTTTTTTAAACCTTTTTAAAAATGGAAAAAGGTTTTTTTTTAAAAAAAAAAGGGAAAAAAATTTAAAAAAAAAAAGGAAAGGGGGGGAAAAAAATTTTTTAAAAAAAGGGGGCCCTTTTTTTTTTTTTTAAAACAAATTTAAAAAAATTTTTTTTTTTTTTAAAAAAACCAAAAAAAGGGGGTTTTTTTAAAAAAAAGGGGGGAAAAAAAAGGGTTTCCCTTTTGGGGAAAATTTTTTTTTTTCCCAAAAGGGGTTGGGTTTAAAAAAGGCTAAAAAAAAAAAAAAAAAGGGTTAAAAAAAAAAAAAAAATTTAAAAAAAAAAAAAAAAAAACCCCCCCATGCTGCTGTGTGGCCTTCATATCTACCCTGCTGGTTTCCTTCTTGGCAAGTTTATTCAAATAAGGTTTGCCATTCCCTTCTTCTAGAGCAGAGAGAGTATGACTTGCCCAGGGACCCCCCAATTTCGAGGCTGAGCAGGGATTCAGAGCCTGTTATCCTGAAACTCTAGTCCAGTGTTTGAACCACTACACCATGCTGACTCTAAATATGCCATTTTTTTTATGATTATCTGAAAAGGCCAAAATCTTGTTGAGACTTAGATTTATACCAAAATTTGGGAACTTTTTTTTCCTTCCCTTTAAGATTTTTAGAACCCCCTTATGTAAGTGCCCCCGGGTGTGTTGCAAAAAAATTTGCCTTGAATGATTGTGGGCACAGCTCTGTTTCCCACCACAATCGGGAATCCCTCGGGTTTCCTCACACTCCTGAAAAGTTACCCCCCATTGGTACCACACCTATACAGAAAAGGGAAACTAAAAAAAGGGGCAAAAAGAAATTTCCTTTTTTGAGCAATAGGCAAGTCAGTTTAAAAAACTAATGTCATGCACATGGTAAATTCATGTATATTCAGCTTATTGATAATGAATATATGTGATCCCAATTGCTGTTTCTATATAGACAAAGAAAATCAAAACAGTAATGGTAAAAAACAAGTGAAGGAGTGTGGGGAAAAAAAAGGAGTTTTTTAAAAAAAGCAAGAGGCAAGACCCTTTTATTGAAATACGATTAATTGGAAGGGCGGGAAGTTTAATGGTGAAAGTTTAAAATTTTTAAATTAGCACACAGTAAAAAGGGGGAAAAGAATTCATTTTTTAAAAGGGAAAAATTTTAGGGCTACGCCAATGGGGAAGGCAAAAGGATAAACTAAACAGTAAGTCAAATGGATGTGGAGTACACAAAGCAAAAGAGTTAACAAAACAAAGGCTAAAATTAAAAAGCAAAAAGGATTTAAAAAATAAACTGAAACTGAACTCCAAATCTAAAAAAAGGAAATCAAATAAACTCCTGTCACACTCCACAAATGGGCCCGGGTCTTTTGAGCTCCAACTATAGTCCCCATCTACTACTTAAAAAAAATGAAAAAAAGACAAAAAAAAAATAAAAAAATAAAATTAAAGGGGCTTTACAGTTTTTTCTACACAAAACCTTTTGTTCTGAAAAAAACTGTTGAGATTTTTGCCCCCAACTGGAAGCTGGCTGTTAAATTTTTTGAAAGAATTTTTTTAAAAAATAAGAAAAAGCTACCTCTTTTAAAATACCTAAAGGGGAAGGGTTTGGGAGAACCACCTTTTTCTCAATAAAAGAAAAAAGATTGTGGCAAATTTTTGTAATTGTAATGGATATGCACTAATTTCAACTTTTATTTTTGGATTTTATTTTGGAAAATTTCTGGGTTTTTGGCAAAAAAATTTAGTTGGCTAAACAACTCTGGAAAAATAAAATTAAAGTATAATTTTGCTAACATTATGGACCTACCATGATAAAACCATTATACATGGTGGGGAAAACTGTTTTCATCGTGAACCTTCCAAAACCTGTAATGGTACTGGTCTAGTCTCATCAATGCTGGCATGAGCATAACAAAAGTTCACCATTAAATTTTACCTTTGGCCTCCTTGTTTTTTCAAGTAACCTTAACATTTTAGTCTGTTAAAGACCCCCGGGAAAAAAACACCTAAATAACCAAACAATAAAACAAAATTTTTGGGAAAAAATTTAAACTGGAGCACTCCTTAAGCTAGCGAGAGGCGGGTTTAAATTTGGCGGGATTTTGAACCCGGCCCCCCTATGGGGTCGGGTTTATAAGCAGCGAGACGGGTTTAAAGAAAATAGAAATGATATTTTTTACATACAAATTTTGGGAAACCCCACAGTCACACAGTTTAACTAAGAAATTGGGTTCAAAAAAAGGATGAGACTTCGGGGAAAATGGGTAATATGACACCTTTTCTCGTCGCCCCCTGGACCTTGTGGGAAAATTTCCAGGGGTACAGAGAAAAAATTTTCAGCTAAAAAAAGGGGAGCTCGCCAAGCACAGCGGCGGCAAGGTTTGATGGAAGTTCAGAGTGATCTGAGGAAGGTCTTGGAATGGGGTTTTTATAGGGTGAATTGGGAAATTTCGGCTGTGCCTTACTGGGGGGTAACAATATTTTGGGGGCCAAAACAGTGTCTTTAGAAAGGTCACAAATTTTGCATGATTGAGTTAAGTCTGAATTGACAAAGATAGTTTTTACGCAAATTCAGGGTTTGGGCCCCCAAGCTTTATTTTCCAATTATTCAGGGGAGGGATCCTTTTTTAAACAGCATGCATACATAATGAAGGTGTTTGCAAAAGGTCTCCTAAAGCGGGAATTTCTGGCCTACCCCGTATTGTCTTTTGGGGTATTGCCCGGGTTTTATGGGAGAGCCTAGTTCTGGGCTTGTCCAGGGGCCTCTCAAACACATGGAGGGGGGGGGTGGAAGAGAGCCAAATTATTGATATCAAAAAGATACCTTTTTGCTGTCTCCAAGAAGGCCTAACCTGCAGTAACAAGTCCTCCCTGTGCTCTTAAAACGCAGTTACTGCCTGATGCAGAGCAAGAGCAGGATTTTGATAGAGGTGTGCCGGGGGTGAGTGGGAAAAAATTTAAAATTTTGCAGACAAAGTTAAATTGCTATTTTGACCATCTCAAAGTTAGCCTCAAAATTATTCCCGGATATATCTTGTAATACACTGCCAGGGAAAAACTGGTTTTTAAAACCGGCTAGTTTGATTCCTAACACTAATAGAAAAAGATCCCGAAATTTTTACCTGGTTGTCCCGTGTTTTTTTGTGAATTTTATGTTGTCCACAAAGTTTGCCTAAAGTGAAATTTTAAATACCCCCAGGGTATCATTTTGAAAAGGGTTTACAGGAAGGAAAAAAAAAGTTCCCAATTTTCCAGAAAAGATAAATTTCCGCCTCCCCCTTCCCACACCCCCCGGGGGGCCTTGCTGGCTTCCCATGAAGAGAGACCATGCAATCACTGCACAATGAGAATTCCCCAGTAGGTTGGGGGGCAGAGCCAGTGGGCCTCCTTTTTAAAGGG
>CAOKZL010005629.1:0-10240 GCA_948472985.1 Iguana delicatissima | reverse complement strand
GGGGCGGACCACAGAACAGGTTTGGCCCCACCAGTCATTGAATGGACACCACCAATGCAACAACCTCTCACACCACAGAGCACAAGGTCAACGGAAAAACATTCACTCTCCCTGCGACAGATCCAAGCAATGGGATCCCAGGAAATAGATGAGGTTATGAAGACTACCAAAATCATAATTGGTTGTTTTGTGGCAATCACTCTTATGGCTGCTGTGATGTTGGTCATTTTCTACAAAATGCGGAAACAACATCACCGGCAAAATCACCATGCCCCAACGCGAACTGTAGAGATCATTAATGTGGATGATGAGCTTACAGGTGACACACCCATAGAAAGTCATTTGCCCCACGCCAGCAATAGAGCATGAGCACCTAAATCACTATAACTCTTACAAAATCTCCTCCTCCTTCAACCACACAACAACAGTTAACACAATAAATTCAATACACAGTTCAGTGCATGAACCATTATTGACTCCTTGAATGAACTCAAAAGACAATGTGAGAGTAAAAGACTCAGATCTGGAAACATTTACAAATTTAAGGGGGAGTTTAAAACAAAAATAGACAGTTTATTAAAAAAAATGACACAAATGACTGGGCTAAAATCTACTGTTTCAAAAAAAGTGTCTTTACAAAAAGAAATTTATTTATTAAAAATTCTAGCGAAGCAGACAAAATTATGTGTATTCCTCAGAACCTCTTTTTTGCTGCAATTAGATCCCACCCCCACCCCTTCCTAACCCTTTCTCCTCCCTGCCCCCTTTCCCAATCCCATTTTCCACAGCAACAAACTCCTTGATTCTCTAAAAGAATGGTCTAGGAATTTTTGTAAGAATTCTGTTAACGCTTTGGGAATTTTATGGTGAATCTAGTGGTGAGATTCGGTCTATTTTCTCTCTCTCTTTCTTATTTCATTTTTCTTCTCATGCCCTTAACAGGGGAATGGATGTTAGTAGTAGATTCATAAGAACAATCAAGGAACAACAAAAACACACACACACACACACAAATAACAAAATACTTTCCTTTTATTTTATTTTATTTTTTTACATTGACTGTTCTGTATTTCCTGAAGGGACCATTCTGTGGAGAGTAAGATGGGGATAAAATCCAGAAATTAATTTTCATGTGAGCATCTATAAAACCCATGATGAATTCTAGAACCAGGATTTGTAGTTCAAACACTAAAATAAGATTATAAATAAAATATTGTTGGTTTTTTTTCTGTACTTGGAAATAACTCATTTTTACTGTGGCTTTAAAATGTCAAATGGTGGTTCAACATTTTGCATTTTCTTCCCTGCATCTTTTCACAGCAAAAGAAAAAAAGAAAAAGAAAAAGAAAAAAAGAAAAGAAAAAAAGAAAAGAAAGAAAGAAAGAAAGAAAAGAAAGCTTCAACAAGATTATTGTTGCAACATTTTGCATTTTAGCTGAAAATTAGCTGTATGTTACTTTTTGTCTAATACCAAAATAATTAGTTCAGTAGACCAAAATCAAAAGATTTCAGAGAGTCTTAAGTGTATTTCTTGGACATTGTTCACATTACAGTGGTGGAATGGAGCTTCAGTAGCAAGAATCCATCAGGCTCCTGAAGTAGTGTGAAAAGTTTTGGGTCCAATGTCTTCCGTACAGTTAGATTGTCCTGGAAGGTTAACTGTTATATGGAAAGGGGACAGTGGCAGATGATGGTTTCCATGTTCTCTGGGTAAGGGCTCGACACTTTAAAGGAATTATCTAGCTGATGAACATCTTTGGGAGATGTTATGAGTTCTGACTATAACCCAGAGCTGATTCCTTGCTGTAATGACACTGAAGCCCACCAACTGCCACTGAAGGAGGTATATCATGCCACAGGACTTTTCAACATTAATGAAGAACTGCAGAGAGAAGCCATGTTGCAGTTTGTCCTGATGCATCATATCATGAAAAAGATCCTTAAGTCATGTATCCCCATTTAGCAAGACAAGAATTCCCAGTGGAGGCGAGAAAAATGTCAGCAATATTTAAGATAGGTGAGGTCAAAGGACTTTCAAGTAGAGTGAAATTTGGGCATGAAATTTGGTAAAGCAGCACCCATGGAATGCCCTCTCTACCTCTTTCAAAGAATGTCGTTGGGAAATATATTAAAACATATTGAGAAGTCATGCCTAGAGGGTACTCCTTCTAAAATCTCAAAGGAAATGGTCTCAGGCTATTAAAAGTAACCAAGATGTTGCCTGAAGAGGCAAGGGAGCCTTTTTATTGTTAAAAAAGGAGAAGCAACTTATGTCCAACTTTAAATGTATTATCACTTTCTTCAAGCAACCCCCTCCCTTGAAGACTAATCTAAGATTCATGGCATTTTCTCCCCCCCCCCCCCCCCCACTGCACAACGTACCAAAATTCCCTAACACAGATACTTCAACTAAACAATTCATTCTAACTCTGCTGACATGGCCTTCTCCAGCAAATAAAGGTACTTATATGCATCAGGTAAATTTTCATTTTCATTTCTTTTTTCTGTATTTAGTGATATCTTCCAGAGTGAGAGGATGGTATCAGCAAAGGGTCCAGATTTCACAAAGCTGTATGTATAAAATTAAGTATATTATAGACAATTGTGCATTACTGCTGATACAGAATTAATAATCCTCCACAAGTGTCTTGATTTTGGTTCTGTGGAAACTCTCACGGCTGCAAAGGTGGAAGGTGACTATCTAGCTCAATTAAAATGGAATGAACAGCTAAGAAATACAATCAAAGTGCTGAAAATTTTCAGGGAGCAGTTAATGAAGAAATAAAGATTAGCTGATTACTTTGTTCTGATTAGACGAGTAAGAAAAAAAAAAGAGAAGTTATAAGTAGCACAATTCCCAAATAAGGAAATACTCAAAAGAGAAATAATATTAACTGAGAATGTCTACTGCTTTAAAGACTCGCTGCACATTATGGTTAAAGAGAAATCCTCTTGTGTTTCCACTATAAAATATTTGAAAAGACATCTTTGCACCCCTTTGTCCTCTCTTCAACGTTACAGCAATAATTCAGAATGTAGAAATCTGAGAAACTCCTTAATTTCTATAAAGTGGGAAGCAGACTTTAGTAGAATATTTCCAACAAGAAATAATATGATTATGACAGGCATGGCCAGCTACTCAGAATATCCATTTCTAATGATACTCCCCAGAGACTTCATTTAAAAGAGGAAGTCCATTCTTCCTTTTTAAGAAAAATAGGCCAATTCTTTGTCAGGGTGCTTATGGAACTGCTTAATATTTGCTAGATGAAGAAGAATTGGAACTCTGGGAAGAATTTCTCAAACTCCTCCACTTTGGAGTTCTCTGAACCATTTTCATGAAGGCCTAAAAATGTCTGCAGCGTCTCTGGACTGTCTAGACATACAGACTGTCTAGACCTTGTCCCACAACTCTTGCTCCACCAGCACCTCACCCACACAAAGGTTTCACAGGCATAGCAAGTTGTAAGGATCACCTTACTCAAAAACCATGGCTAAAGTTATAACAGGTCATTGCTTCTGAACAGTTCATTCCTGATATGACTCTTCTGGAGAGGGGTGGATTTTCTTGAAATGACCTGCTGACTCATTTTCTTCTTTTCTTTCTTTGTCTGTTTTTTCTTGCTAAGAGGAATTAAACCTACAATATATTGAATTGACATTGACAATGGATACCTTAACTACTTAGCTGTAAGTCTGGGGAGAACTGCTGATACTAACAGCGTCTCTTATCTGCCATTTTGGTCTTCTCCCTGCTTTCTATAAGTTGGGGAAAAATGTGAATGTGAAAGGGAGGGTTAGAATGATGGAAACTGACCAATAAGAGAGCCAACAATAATGAAAGTGTTTCCCTGAAGTGGGATTTTTTAAAAGTTTGGCAATTTTTTTTTCAGAGTAAAAACTCAAGGAGTTTGCCAGAAAGGCCTGGCAAGAAAGTAAACTGTCTCATTCAGTAGCGAGATGGGAATGTTTTTACTAATCACAAATTTATGAGACACTGAAAAATTATCATAGCAAGTTCTCTTAAAATGTACTGCATTTTCTATTTTCTCTGGCAATCTATTTTAGAATCTGTCCAAAAAAAGGCTGGCACTTCATGTTTGAGGTGTATCATAAATAATACTATGGTATGTTCCTTGCTACTGATGCCCAGTACTCATTCCCAGCAAGTGATCTATTATCATATATGTGATTCTCTTGTTATGCTTAACCTTCCTTAAGACAGCCAGAGTATGAGTGATGGGAATGGTGAAAAAGAAGGGAGAGATTCCCCTTCCCTTTGCTACACACAAATGTGCACAGACACAGTCCCAGTGATATGATGTATATTGCAATTTCAGTAGCTCTTGGAAGAACTTCATCTTCTGTGACTCTGATCCCCATCTCTGATGGCGATGGACTAGATTCCAAGTACTGTGTTGTGGGGAGGGAGAGATTACTCTGCCCTATGCACACTTGTTTGGGAGGTCTTTAAGAGGAAGAGGTTGGGGGCAAGAGAACTTCCTGAGAGGGTAATTTCAGCAGGGTGGGCCAAAGGACTCTGCAGCTTGTGGTGAAAACAAGGTGCCACCTTATTCCATTACACAAACAAAAAACAAACGGCAGTCTTTCTTCCTTACTTCCACACAGGCAATGTGTCAGTATTGTCCAAATAGTTTAAGTCATGAGGGGCAGGTCTGTGTGGCATACAGCAGAGACTTGCCAAGCCCCAACATCTGTCAGCACAAGAGTAGGATCACCTCTGGCTTTGGGGATTGGAGAGCTGATCGGATGTAGAAACAAGAAGCTGCCGCTGTCAACATCGCTTTCATTGGGACCTGCTCCTTGGGTTTGTTTGTGCAAGAAGCTATTGAGGTAATTCTTCATTATGTTTCTTCTTGAAGGTAGCAACAAGTAATTTCATAAATTTTCTTCCCACTATGAAAAGTCTTTGTAAATAACACAGTTTTTGGAGGCTATAGCAATACGTAACTGAACGAAGTAACAGGACAAAATATTGCTATAGCCTCCAAAAACTGTGTTATTTTCAAAGACTTTTCATAGTGGGAAGAAAATTTATGAAATTACTTGTCGCTACCTTCAAGAAGAAACATAATGAAGAATTGCCTCAATAGCTTCTTGCACAAACAAACCAGTTTCCAGTAAAGCGATGTTAACAGTACTTGTTTCATAATCCCATTAGCTTCCATTCCTAATGCAGTGATCTACTGTGTGAGAATGTTGGGGTGGGAATCTCAGACTCACAAGCCTTTCATGAGATTTTACTATTTGTATATGACATTGCCTGTGGAGGAAGGGTTTGGTTTGCTTTGTTTGTGTATGGATATAAAGATTTTGTTTATCAGGCTGCACATTGCCTTGTCATCCTGCTGCTAATTACCTCGAGGAGTTTGACATATCCTAAAACCTCTCCTCTTAAAGACTTTCCCAAACAAGTGTGCATAGGGCAGAATAATCTCTCCCTCCCCACAACACAGTACTTGGAATCTAGTCCATCGCCAT
Organism: Iguana delicatissima; assembly: GCA_948472985.1. NCBI lineage: Eukaryota > Metazoa > Chordata > Lepidosauria > Squamata > Iguanidae > Iguana > Iguana delicatissima. Next base: position 4,738 of record CAOKZL010005629.1, on the reverse strand, counting down.
CAGAGATGGGGATCAAGTCACAGAAGATGAAGTTCTTCCAAGAGCTACTGAAATTGCAATATACATCATATCACTGGGACTGTGTCTGTGCACATTTGTGTGTAGCAAAGGGAAGGGAATCTCTCCCTTCTTTTTCACCATTCCCATCACTCATACTCTGGCTGTCTTAAGGAAGGTTAAGCATAACAAGAGAATCACATATATGATAATAGATCACTTGCTGGGAATGAGTACTGGGCATCAGTAGCAAGGAACATACCATAGTATCATTTATGATACACCTCAAACATGAAGTGCCAGCTTTTGGACAGATTCTAAAATAGATTGCCAAAATAGAAAATGCAGTACATTTTAAGAGAACTTGCTATGATAATTTTTCAGTGTCTCATAAATTTGTGATTAGTAAAACATTCCCATCTCGCTACTGAATGAGACAGTTTACTTTCTTGCCAGGCCTTTCTGGGGAACTCCTTGAGTTTTTAATTCTGAAAAAAAATTGCCAAACTTTTAAAAAATCCCACTTAGGGAAACACTTTCATTATTGTTGGCTCTCTTACTGGTCAGTTTCCATCATTCTAACCCTCCCTTCTACATGACATTTTTCCCAACTTATAGAAAGCAGGGAGAAGACCAAAGGAAAATGGCAGATAAGAGACGCTGTTAGTATCAGCAGTTCTACCCAGACTTCCAGCTAAGTAGTTAAGGTATCCACCCCCATTGTCAATGTCAATTCAATATATTGTAGGTTTAATTCCTCTTAGCAAATGAGTCAGCAGGTCATTTTCAAGAAAATCCACCCCTCTCCAGAGTTCATATCAGGAATGAACTGTTCAGAAGCAATGACCTGTTATAACTTTAGCCATGGTTTTTGGTCATCCTTACAACTTGCTATGCCTGTGAAACCTTTGTGTGGGTGAGGTGCTGGTCAACAAGAGTTGTGGGACAAGGTCTAGACAGTCTGTATGTCTAGACAGTCCAGAGAAACACTGCAGACATTTTAGGCCTTCATGAAAATGGTTCAGAGAACTCCAAAGTGGAGGAGTTTGAGAAATTCTTCCCAGTTCCCAATTCTTCTTCATCTCAAATATTAAGCAGTTCCATAAGCACCCTGACAAAGAATTGCACTATTTCTTAAAAAGGAAGAATGGACTTCCTCTTTAAATGAAGTCTCTGGGGAGTATCATTAGAATGGATATTCTGAGTAGCTGGCCATGCCTGTCATAATCATATTATTTCTTGTTGGAAATATTCTACTAAAGTCTGCTTCCCACTTTATAGAAATTAAGGATTCAGATTTCTACATTATCGTATTTTTGCTGTAACGTTGAAGAGAGGACAAAGGGGTGCAAAGATGTCTTTTCAAATATTTTATAGTGGAAACACAAGAGGATTTCTCTTTAACCATAATGTGCAGCGAGTCTTTAAACAGTGGAGCATTCTCAGTTAGTGTTCTTTCTCTTTTGAGTATTTCCTTATTTGGGAATTGTGCTACTTATAACTTCTCTTTTTCTTAACTGTCTGAATCAGAACAAAGTAATCAGCTAATCTTTATTTCTTCATTAACTGCTCCCTGAAAATTTTCAGTACTTTGATTGTATTTCTTAGCTGTTCATTCCATTTTAATTGAGCTAGATAGTCACCTTCCACCTTCTGCAGCCGTGAGAGTTTCCACAGAACCAAAATCAAGACACTTGTGGAGGATTATTAATTCTGTATCAGCAGTAATGCACAATTGTCTATAATATACTTAATTTTATACATACAGCTTTGTGAAATCTGGACCCTTTGCTGATACCATCCTCTCACTCTGGAAGATATCACTAAATACAGAAAAAAGAAATGAAAGAAATGAAAATTTACCTGATGGTTAAGTACCTTTATTTGCTGGAGAAGGCCATGTCAGCAGAGTTAAAATAATTGTTTAGTTGAAGTATCTGTGTTAGGGAATTTTGGTACGTTGTGCAGTGGGGGGGAGAAAATGCCATGAATCTTAAATACTGTCTTCAAGGGAGGGGGGTTGCTTGAAGAAAGTGATAATACATTTAAAGTTGGACATAGTTGCTTCTCCTTTTTTAACAATAAAAAGGCTCCCTTGCCTCTTCAGGCAACATCTTGGTTACTTTTAATAGCCTGAGACCATTTCCTTTGAGATTTTAGAAGGAGTACCCTCTAGGCATGACTTCTCAATATGTTTTAATATATTTCCCAACGACATTCTTTGAAAGAGGTAGAGAGGGCATTCCATGGGTATTCTACCAAATTTCATGCCCAAATTTCACTCTACCTGAAAGTCCTTTGATCTCACCCTATCTTAAATATTGCTGACATTTTTCTCCGCCTCCACTTTGAAAAAGGAATATCTTGTCTTGCTAAATGGGGATACATGACTTAAGGATCTTTTTCACTAATATGATGCATGGAAACAAACTGCAACATGGCTTCTCTCTGCAGTTCTTCATTAATGTTGAAAAGTCCTGTGGCATGATATACCTCCTTCAGTGGCAGTTGGTGGGCTTCAGTGTCATTACAGCAAGGAATCAGCTCTGGGTTATAGTCAGAACTCATAACATCTCCCAAAGATGTTCATCACTTTAGATAATTCCTTTAAAGTGTGGCAAAATTACTACCCCAGAGACATGGAAACCATCACATCTGCCACTGTCCCCTTTCCATATAACAGTTAACCTTCCAGGACAATCTAACTGTACGGAAGACATTGGACCCCAAAACTTTTCACACTACTTCAGGAGCCTGATGGATTCTTGCTACTGAAGCTCCCATTCCACCACTGTAATGTGAACAATGTCCAAGAAATACACTTAAGACTTTCTGAAATCTTTTGATTTTGGTCTACTGAACTGATCTTCATATAGACAAAAAGTAACATACAGCTAATTTTCAGCTAAAATGCAAAATGTTGCAACAATAATCTTGTAAAGCTTTCTTTCTTTCTTTCTTTCTTTCTTTCTTTCTTTCTTTCTTTTGCTGTGAAAAGATGCAGGAAGAAAATGCAAAATGTTGAACCACCATTTGACATTTTAAAGCCACATTAAAAATGAGTTATTTCCAAGTACAGAAAAAAAACCAACAATATTTTATTTATAATCTTATTTTAGTGTTTGAACTACAAATCCTGGTTTATAATTGTTTAAAAGATCATGGGTTTTATAGATGCTCACATGAAAATTAATTTCTGGATTTTATCCCCATCTTCCACAGAATGGTCCCTTCAGGAAATACAGAACAGGTCAATATGCGAAAAAAATAAAATAAAATAAAAGGAAAGTATTTTGTTATTTGTGTGTGTGTGTGTGTGTTTTTGTTGTTCCTTGATTGTTCTTATGAATCTACTACTAACATCCATTCCCCTGTTGAACCATTTCAAAAAAGGGCATGAGAAGAAAATGAAATGAGAAAAGACAAAATAGACCGAATCTCACCACTAGAATTCACCATAAAAATTCCCAGCGTTAACAGAATTCTTACAAAAATTCCTAGACCAGTTCTTTAGAGAATCAAGTTGTTCTATGAAAAATATGGCAAATGGGATTGGGAAAGGGGGCAGGGAGGAGAAAGGGTAGGGAAAGAAGTAGGGTAAATAAGTGCAGCAAAAGAGGTTCTGAGGCAATACACAAATTTTGCTTGCTTCGCTCACAATAGAATTTTTGAGAAATAAATTTCTTTTTTGTAAAGACACTTTTTTTGAAACAGTAGATTTAGCCCAGTCATTTGTGTCATTTTTTTTAATAAACTGTCTATTTTTGTTTTAATAACTCCCCCTTAAATTTGTAAATGTTTTAGATCTGAGTCTCTTGCACATTGTCTTTTGAGTTCATTCGGATCAATAATGGTTCATGCACTGAACTGTGTATTGAATTTATTGTGTTAACTGTTGTTGTGTGGTTGAAAGGAGATTTATAAGAGTTATAGTGATTTAGGTGCTCATGCTCTATTGCTGGCATGGGCAAATGACTTTCTATGGGTGTGTCACCTGTAAGCTCATCATCCACATTAATGATCTCTACAGTTCGCGTTGGGGCATGGTGATTTTGCCGGTGATGTTGTTTCTGCATTTTGTAGAAAATGACCAACATCACAGCAGCCATAAGAGTGATTGCCACAAAACAACCAATTATGATTTTGGTAGTCTTCATAACCTCATCTATTCCTGGGATCCCATTGCTTGGATCTGTCGCAGGGAGAGTGGAAAGGTTTTTTCCGTTGACCTTGTGCTCTGTGGTGTGAGAGAGGTTGTTGCATTGGTGGTGTCCCATTCAATGACTGGTGTGGGCCAAACCTGTTCTGTGGTCCGCCCCTCATCCTAGAGAGGTTCCACAGTTTCTACTGTGATAATTGTATAAGTAATACACTCCTGTGCAGTTACATTGAGTGTTGCAGAAGCTGTGGTATTCCCACAGAGTTACTGACCAAGCATGTATACAAGCCTGTGTCTTGAGCGGTCACCCTTGTAAAATTTAATGTGCCATCACTTAGCACAGAAATCCGAACCCTATAAGCCCCATGTGTTATAACAGACCCATTTGGAGTAATCCAAGATATAGAGGTCAGGGATGTTGATGCTCGGCATTTCAGCTCCGCAGCCATGCCTTCAGTGACGTTGAGGTCTGTTGGTGGCTCCACAATCACAGGAGCATAGCACGTGAAGTAATTCAGGTCCAGCTCACCAATGTACAGCAATACGTAACTGAACCAAGAAACGGTGACAGAAAAAAAATTA
>CAOKZL010005628.1:0-11035 GCA_948472985.1 Iguana delicatissima | reverse complement strand
ACAGACACATACCATGCAGTTTTAATGTTGTGTCCATGCTCTAAGGTAACATATTCCTCACTGGGTTTGCTGCTGTAATACAGTATTCTTCCAGGAGGAAAAGTTTTAATGACTCCCTGCCAGTCAATCCTATGACTGCTGAAAATCTTGAGATAAGGACAAATAGGACTCCCAAGGTTCCCTCTCAATGGGGGATTGACAACTCCATCTTACAGACCATGATGTGAGACCACACTGCTTAAGATTGTGCAACTACCTGCAGGAATCCAGTCCATTTGTCTGCTCCAGCACACATGCATACAGTACTTACATATTGCTCATAAGAAAATATGAGAGCAACTTCACTATTTTGAAGAAACCACTGGGGAGTTACTAGGATGAAGAATAAAAATATCTGAGAACTGCATGCTTCTATATGCAGTAAGCTGGCATCCTGTTAATAAATTATGATGGGATAAGTAAAACTTGCTCACTTTTTTGGTCATTGTTGGAGGTGAGAATTCTATTCTTACCATGTAATGACCAAAATCTCCCCACAAACCCACCTTCTGAACAATGGCATGTGATACTCTTGAAACAGGTAATATACTCTCACAGGTTGCTGCATTTCAGTGCTAGGTACAATCTCACCTTCTGTCTATGTCATGCATGCTGGAATTAAAGCTGCTAATCCGAGTTACAGTTACGATGGGAAGCAGGAAGAAGCCTTGCCGCAAGTTTCAAATGCCTGACTTATGTGAGATTAAATTAGAAGCAGAAGGAAAAGGCCAACAGGTATAGGAAGAGTAGAAATAGGCCAGCACAGATTGAAGTTACAGTGACTGTTATTCCATTTTCAACATCCTATGGAATCCTGGAGTTTGCAGTTTAGGGAGGGGCCTTTAGAATTCTCAGCCAGAGAGCTCTTTGGCCTTAGGAAACTACAAACCCCAGAATTCCACAGAATGTTGAAAGTGGAATAATAGCATTATAACAGTGTAGTGCAGAAATGGCCTGAGACTCACTCCTTGGTAAGAATGGATAAGATTTTCTGTTTTTTTTCCCCCTGTTGTTGATACTTATTGTACTTTTGGTGGCACTTTGGTATTGCTTTATTACTTTGTTACTAAATTTGGTTTCTTTAAGACAGCCAGCAGGATGTAGTGGTATTGAGTTTTGGACTAGGGCCCCAAGAGACCAGGGTCTAAATCAGCTCAGCTCAGCCATTGGGTGGCCTTAAGCAAGTCACCCTCAGCCTCAGAGGAAGGCAATGGCAAACTCTGTCTGAACAAATCTTTCCAAGAAAACCCAATGATAGGTTTGCCTTAGGGTCTCCATAAGTCGGAAGTGACTTCAAGGCACACAAGAAATAAGATCCTTGAGACTGCTTGAATTCTTAATAGATTGTTTAATCTTAGCATAATATTGACAGTATTAATATGGGATGTTTGGCTGGGCCTGTGCTATGTTGAGACTATGTTTATTTAAATCCTGAAAGGAATCGTAATGAATTGTCAAGAAATATTTATCTTAGGTTTTATTATGTGCTGTTACATTACTGTTGATTTCTGAGGTTGTTAAAACTATAGTCATTGCAGTCAACTACAATGCAAGAACTATGCAGGACCTGTGTATATCACAGAGGAAGGGTTGTAGTTATATGGAAAACCACAAACTCTGTGTGCAAGAGAACTCACGTTTGAACACTGGCGCAGCCAAGTAAAGCTGAAAAATATTGCAGTCTTAAAACTTAAAAGAGTCACTGCTTCTTAGAGTAGATAGTACTGATCCAAACAAGTGTCTATCTATGAGTGGTTATGAACCCTTCCTGGAGCATTTATCATCTATTTTTGGCAAGACAGGAAGGAGGAGGTATCAAGAATATACAGTAATTCACTTTCTTTGAGTAGAAGCTTCTGTCTCTGATGTTGGTACAAGCAGTGAATCTCTCCCAGTCTTTATGCCACACTTTAAAGAAGCTGTCTGAGATGCTTAAGCTATTTAGGGATAGGGTTGAGTACCCTGAATAGATAGTTCAGACTAAAGCATGGGGTAGATTCACCACCCCACAGGCATTGGAACCACTAGCCACGTAAATTTTCTTTTAGATGGATTCACCACTGTTTTAAGACAAGACCTTCACATTGGCCAACAAGCTGCGATTGGTGTTCTGAACAATGTCAGTCAAATGGCTGGTGTTAAATAAGCACATGCCCGCCTACTGGCCCAATTTGGAAAAGGCTGTCCCAATTAGTCCTCTGTCCTCCCACTTTTTCAGTTGCCTTTGAAATGTCTCAATTTCTCTCTCTTCCTCCCGCTTTCCCATTTGTCTTCAGCTTTTGTCAATCGCTGCAGATTGAGTTCAAAGTAGAAAATAATTTGCACTCAGTTAACTCAGCAGGGGAAGAGAAGGGGATGGAGTCTCGCCTTGTTCAGGCACCTCAGTCAAAAGCAAATGGTTGCAGCAACTTAATGCTTGCATGTTCTTCCACATTAACAACTTCGACCATCCTGACTACAATCTGATGTTGCTTGGCTTCACAAGTCTGTGTTTTCATCTGTGAAACACTGGAGGATATATAAGCATGTTTAATATATATAAGCCTCAGATGATACTTCTGTGTTCTCACATATGTTGCCTGTGAGGTGGTGGGGATGAAATCTCTTATACGACAATTCTGTGCACTGTAATTGTGTGAGAAGCCCCATAACATTTAATCCAAGACCCTAATAAGTGTGTTTGGATTGTAGCCTCAGTGTATCTCCATTCAAGTCAATGATTCTAGATAGGCATTGAGTTTCTTAAAATGCTGTACTCTCAGCATCCAAAAGGGCCTTCAAAAATCTATTGTGAATTGAGTATTGTTGTTGTTTGTTGCTGTTCTTGTTGTTTTACCTTCTCTTCCCACCCACTCCCCATGCTTACTATGCCTATGGACTCTACAGAGCTGTTTTGGAATAAGCTAGAGATGCAAATGAAATTGGAGAAATGGGGCAGAGAAATTAAACTTGATTTTGGCATCCCTTTGGGTTTTTAAAAGATGACTCTGTGTTGAAACCAGTGCTTTTCCGCCCAAAGCCCTGTTCCTTGTGTTCCCCAGCAGTGCTTTGGGAGGTGAGAAATCAACATGGGTGGCAGTCAGGCCAACCTTAGCAACCCTCACAGCCCACAAGGCTGCTGTTTCTGTTGCTGCTGGTAGTGTTGTGGCTTGTGACTTTGTTTGGACTGACAAATGTTATGTGCTATAATCTGTGAACCATGTCAGAACCCCCGACTCTTCCTTGCATTCCGCTTTGCATCACTACTGAGGTTGCCTGTTGTGTTTATGAATCTAACAGACAAGCACATCACAGGGTCAACTCAGCTACTGATCTGTATGGGAGATAGGGCCCCCTCAGATTTGCTTCACTGCAAACCTTACTGACAGCAACAAGGGAGGCTATTGATTTCTGTCAGGTCCTTTGTTGACAGTTTAGGGTTACAAATTCACTGGGACATCCACTAATGGTGAAGCTTAGGCTGTGTGCATTTCAGGCTTAACATCTTAGGGAGGAAGGGAGGGACAGATACATTACATCTTGCAATGAGAGAACACAGTGTGTCAAGCTTGTCTGTGAACTATTTTAATAATTTGGATTATTGTGAAGTACATGCTCTCCCTCTCCTTCTTCCTCTGAGGCAATGGCTGCATACCCTCCAACTTTTCCAATTTGTCTGGGACAATTCTGATTAATACCCCATCATCTTCCTTGTTTAGCTGCTTGTACAATGTCCCAATTTCTCTCTCCTGCTTCCACTTCCGTCTTTTGTTGTTAGCTTACTTCAGTTGCTGTCAACTGAGTTCAAAGTGCAAAGTAATTTGCACTCAACTCAGCAGTAGGGAGAAGACAGAAGGGGGCAGAATCTTGCCTTTCCTTGCACACTAGTCCAGTCAGAGCTTAGAGACATTATTTTTTAAAGATCACATTTCCCTGAATCCACCATCCAGTCAGTAGATTCTGTGAATTGCCAGAGGAAAGATACTATTCTAAGTTCCAACTTTAATTTATATCACTCAAGAAAAAGAAATGCTGCTTCTTCCTTTCTATTGAAAGGGGCGGAGTTGGTATGTACCTGAAGGACATCTCCTGATCCACATATTTTAGGGCTCAGCCTGGTCATGTTGTGAACTTTATAACTTTCTTTAGATTTCTGGGCTTTTAATACACCTGAACTTTACTTCTCCCATGCTGTTGTGCTGCTTCTTCTGTTTTTACCACCTTCTCCTCCTTTTTCCTCTTCTTCTTCCTATTCACTAAACATAGTGGCAAATATATTGCCTTCATGCTGCAAGGGTATTTTAACATTAGAGATAATACAAGTATGTTTTGATGGATGGATTGATTACAACAAGAAGATTGGTCCTTAGGCTGGTCTCTGAAATAAATACTTGTGTGTGCATGTGTGTGCACTCGCACACACGTGCACATACACACACACTCAAAGGTAACCATTTGAGGCTTGCTAAAGATGAAAGCTTGATACAGCTTAAGTATCTGTGTAGCTAGTGAGGACCACTTCATACAATCAGTAGAATCAAGTGGTAAAAGTTTTCTTGCAGTTAATTACTTGATGCTTGCTATGCATGCATGTGTATAGGAGAGATTCAAGTGCCATTGACCAATGTGGAAAGCTTCCCATCTCCGTGCAGAGAAGACATTGATCTGACCTACTAGTTCTTGTAGCTTGTCACTTACTGCATCCTTCTGGCAGGCTTAAGCAAATCTTACTTTTATAGGTCTTGAGAAAGTTGTGAGAGAAAAGTGACTGCCTGCATACTAATATAGCATTCTGTGGTAAATAAATCAGACAGGTGTTATAGTTTTAATGTAGCCTTGAGTTATTCCTGCTGAGTATTCATATATGCTAGTGGTGGGTGAGTGGAAGAGTAATGTGAAGTACTTATCTGGTACAAGTTTTGAACTAAGCCACAGAGCTCTTACAAGGAGAGTGAGCATTAAAGGGGCTAGAGAAAAATAGCTGCTGCTTAGGCATGAGCTGCTCAGAAACAGAATAGACTCCATTCTGCCTTGCTGATGCATAGGGCAAAGTCACATGGCCAAATATCCGGATAATGAAATCCAGGGGAAATGATAAGGATGCTAATGAAAACCTTTCTTCAGGCATTGAAAGCATGTGTAGACACTCCATGTGAAGAGAAGCCACAGAATGAATCACAAGCCTTGCTATCTCTTATTTTATATTTTTTATTCTTATTTTATTTTGTTGTTATACAGTACTTCAAACCTTTCTCCCAATATGAGATTCCTCTGTTGCCAGTTTGGTTACCCTCTGTTGGTTACAGATGAACTGTCTGATGTAAAGAATCTCTTCTCTGTGTGTGCTTCTATGTTTCAAGAAGTATCTATGCACTTTAGAGCCTTCCTTTTTTCTGGGTTCTGGGGTTCTGGTAATTAAATGTGTAGCGTCCAGGTGTCCTTTTTCTTTCTTCTGTACAAAGTCAGGGACAATTTACTTACTTTGGTGTACAGATTTGGAAAAATGTCCCTTTTTTGCACTCCAACTTCCACAATCGTAACATTTCCACACTTTGCACTAAAGTAAGCAGATGGCTCCTGATGTCAACTGAGACTATCATGTATGGGTTGGTTAACCCTTCCTTTCTTCCTAACATTTCCCTCATGCGGGTGTTTGAATAAGAAAAGTGCCACCATCAACATCAATTGGTTTCTTTTTCTTTCCTTTTAAATACCCATGCATGAAAATTGAAGAAAATTAAAGAAAGGAAGTGGTTGGGTGGGGTACAGTGAGGATAAGAATGAAAGAAGACTGAAGCAATCCTTTGAAGTATTTTCACAATTCTTTTTCTTGTGTTCCCTTGAGAAAGACTTTTTTTAAAGATCTGAAATGAATTGGGAGTAACAAAATAACTACTTTTGGGAATATATTGGAACAAATGTTCTTTGATTTTGCACGTGCAGCATGGGTTATAAGGATTCCTATGATGGGATCATAAAATGGGGTTGGTCCCTATAGCTGCCACTGCTATTGCATTGCCTGCCAGAAAACCTGGGAACAGCAGTGGAGAAACTGTTCTTCCGCTTCTTTTCCCTTCTTCAATGAAATGGTGGCTTCAATGAACACTCCAATGCTCAACAGACTTCATAATAGCCAATAGGCAAAGCTCTGTGCTTCCTTTAGCATCTAATAGGGCACTTTTCATTTTCTTCTTTGAAAAACCATGGGAGATAGATTGGGCTAGAACAGAGTGAGTTACACAAGTCTGCTTTGTCTGCCTCGTGTCTCATTAAGTACCTGAGGCTGGGTTTCCCAAAGCTAATATTTTATGCACTTCATTACATTGGCTTCTGATTTCATAGCAACATGACAAAACACCAGGTATTCATAAAGTGTTGATACCTTTACCAACTAATGTTGCCTTCTTCTTTGGTTTCCCTAGTCTCTTCATTTTTACTCTCTTACTAGATTTGATTGCTCACTGCAGTTGGTTCCCCTGAAATTCAATTGTTTGTTTGTTTGTTGTTTTCTATAACACATAGCTAATTATTAAGAGCTGAATCGATTAACAATTTACAGGATATGGATAGAGCTGTAATTGCAGCCTCTCTTTTGCTGGCCAATCCAACTCCCATTTCAATCAATTGCAGTTTTCATAGCAATTTCAGCTGCAGTCAGGTTGGGTTTGTCTGTTTTCTTTCTTCCTAACCCTGCCATTACCCAGAATTGAGACTTTCATTTTTTCCCAGCAGCCTTGACAGAAGGCACATTGAGAAAAGGGGTGTTTTGAGTAGGAAAAAAGACAAAAAAGAAAGACCCTCCACAAAGTTGAGCTCTTTCTGAGAGGTGGATGGCCTTGTTCCCAAGCCTGAATCTCTTTTATTGGACTCAGTGGTGCATCTTTCAAGCCTTTAATTAAGTCCTTCCTTTGTCTCGGTATCAGCCAGAGCACATGTTCCCATTTTTCTTGCTGCAGCACTTAAGCATAATTTGGTGTCAAACACATGCTCTCTGATTGAGGTCCAACCAGATTTACTTGCAAATGTGTCTGGGTCAATAGCATTTGTTTCAATTAGATTTACAAAGAAGCATTATGGTGCTTTGGCACGTTAGTTGAAAGGGAGATGGTGGGAGGGGAAGGGAGACGAAGGCCTGCCAGGCACTTAACTAATTTATGATTAAAAAGAGAGAGAAGGTTGTAGTGTTGGGAGATATGGAGGGGGGAGAGACCCTATCGTATCTGATATCATTGGCCCTCTGCCAAATAGAACAGAAGCTATGTGCAGTTCAGGAGTAATCTTTTGCCAGGGCCAAGCCAGTTGTATGCACTGAGCATCACAGCTCTGATCTGAGAATGTCCTGAAGGCTGTTAGATCATACCCTCCATTGCATGGCCAGTGAGAAGGGATTATGTCAAAGAACTAACAGAGGCACAGTCAACCAGTCAAATCTTAAGGGTGGGCATGGATGTTGCACTCTTATTTCTATGTTATTATTTTAAAATGCTTGCTGTAATGATTGTAGAGACAGGTGTCTGGAAAGAGGATTTCTTTACTGGAAGGCCCACAAGATGTGTGTCTTTGTGTATGCACAGCACTCTCTTCTGCAGTTTGTGCTGTGGTGAGATATTTTGAAATGTGGGCACCCACTGCAAGAGTTCAAGCAGCTGGTTTGGTCTATATCCACAAAACAGTTTTTGCAGTTTTCTTCTCTACCAGAAGTAGTTTTTGTTAGAGAAACACAATGGGCTCTAATTGTCCATTTAAGATCAAGAAGCATAGATAGATAGATAGATAGATAGATAGATAGATAGATAGATAGATAGAGACTATGAACTGACTAAACAGGAACAGGAGACTTCAGATTCACTGCACCAAGCACACTAATTTTTCCCACTATTTTTTTGTGTTCTGTTGTGAATTTTAAGGCAACAAGGTGGAGAGAAGGAGAGTGTATTTTACACAACAAATATGAAACTTGTAGCACTCAGTTGTTTTTCTTTTTAGAGCTAATTAAAAGTTACTATTTTAAACACCTTTGACAAGTGGGAAAGTAAAGAGCCACCTTTGAAATGGCTGCTGTAATGGTAAATTACAGTTTACAATTTTGGGGCCTTGGAATGATAAAAGCAATTAATTAGTTCTTAAAAGTTACCCTCCAGGCTGCTGTTAGACTAGAGGTCCATTTAGGCTAGGTCAATTAGTTTAGTTATGAAAATTCTACTGTCCAGATAAAATGGACAGAACATAGCAAATTTATTCAATCCATGCCAGATTACTCTACTGCTTGAGGCATCATAAATATATTACTTCTCCAATAGGTGACAGAGTCCAGGTTTTAAAATAATTTTTTAAAGCTTCCAACTGAGAGTAAGAATGGAATTGCCTATGTATTTTTGTTTCTCCTAGGCACCATGCAGATGGAGAACGTTTGTAGGAATTATGCATTTCTAGCTAAATCCTGCTGTCAGACAACAGTGACAAAACAATACAATAAGTTCAATGGAATCAACTTTTCAGGCAGCATTCTTTTTCCCACCAACCTGTGAGCAAACTATAGTAAATACGCCCTACCATTGCTAAGAAAATTAGTCACTTACTATTTTTCCTGGCAATTCAGTGTGAGAGCATTTTCTAGGAAGGCATCTGCATTCAAAACTAGAATTTATGAGGGTCCCCAGTCACCACTACCAACTGGTAGAACATTTTGATTCATTAAATATTTCATCATAATCAGTCCTTTGGTACCCTACATGTTTTTAGCTGACTCTTCTTTATATTTCTTCTTTTCTTCTTCTTTTGCTCAGAGCCATTCTCAGTTATTAGAGTAAGTCTATTGCCTTAGAGAACAGATTTGGGGTGTCATAAAAGGGCATCAAATTAATAGTCCTGTAATGTCTTATTTATTTTTCTTTTTTTAAAAAAAAGATTTTAATTAAACATAAAATTTAGATACATAAAACAAATAGGGGAATTAAAAACCCACAAAAAAGCAACCTAACCTAAAAGATGGGGGTGGAGGAAGACTAAGGCCATTTCTGCACTACACAGTTATAGAGCTGTTATTCCACTTTCAACATCCTAGGGAAGCCTGGGGTTTGCAATTTAGGGAGAGGCATCTAGAATTCTCAGCCAGAGAGCTGTTTGGCTTCAGTAAACTACAAACCCAGAAGTCCACAGGATGTTGGAAGTGGAATAATAGCACTATGACTGTGTAGAGTGGAAATGGCCTTAGACTAAACTAAAGCATATTAAAACAGGACCAGAAGTATAGACACATGACTTTCAGTCCATTATCTGATGGTTGTAAGATAAAATAAGTCAACGTCTTTGTCATTATACCACAAAGATGTACTTCTACTTATTGACAAAAACTGATAATTTTCAAAAACCAGATAATAAAGTTTTCCCCAATACTCTCTACACAACAATCATATTCTAGTCTTTCTTAAAATTATTCAATGATTTTTCTTTAATCAAAATCAATGATTTGTCCATTTCTGCCAGGTCATATCATTTCATCATCCAGTTCCATCATTCTGCATTTTATTTAAGTAATGCTGTTGGAAGACTTGGTCTCTCATCTGTCTTCTCGCAAAGTAGATAATCACACATCCAAGCAAATATCTCTTGCCACCCAGGAATCTAAACGGTACACTTTATCCAATTCCCAACAAAGATTTTTTTTCTTTTTCCAGGACAGCAGCCAAAGCAACAATAATTCTTGTATATATATCTTTACTTTGCACCTCCACTGTTCCTCTGAATCTGAGGCATCTCTCCCTTTCCTTGAGGTCAAGTAAATCCATCACATCCAGAGTCTATTCTTGGTCCACAGATAATTTCTCATTCTTATATCTTAAATTCACATATGCTTAAATTCGGTCTTGAGTTCAGCCTTCAGCTCTTCTTTTGCATCTGTTTTATCTGATTCACATCTGCTTGCATTTGTTTATTCTCTGCCAAAATAATTTGTTTTGAATCAGTATCCGTAGGTTGTTCAATTGATCCTCTTCTTGAACTTTACAGACTTGCTGCTTGTGTCTGCTTTTAATTCAGCCCTGAAGTCATTCTGATAGCTGTCAATCTCTTTATGTAAAAGAAATATTTTCTGTTGCAGTTATTCTGTTCCACCTCTAGAGGTCAATACATCTGTCCATAGAACTCTTTCTAACCACACTTCAACACTCACACTCTCCAGAAAGGTGAACTCAGGTCACCCCTTGTTCATAGCCAGTTCACTTTCTGTTTTCTACCCGGCAGCAGTGTCTTTGAAACTTATCTCTATAACGTAAACATGCCTTTCCTTCTCATAGTTAAAATGTATTAAAAACTTTAAGTCTTTAAATTTTTTAAGTTAAAAAGAGTCCATCAGTAGAAATCAAGGGAGTTAAAATCTCTGTGGGTTTTGGCACATTTAGGTTTTCTTACAATTTTATTTTTAAATCTGTTCTACTGCGCTATTCTCATTGTTAATTAAAAAGTTTAAATAAGATGCTTTCACTCATGCAAAGGTTGCAGAAGTATAAGTGATGAAGTTAACCATTCCCATCAGCTGGAAGGATTCTTTAAGTGTAGAATCTTGTGTTAGTTGGAGGTTAAGAAACTTGTTTTCGTGTCACTGATGCCAAAAAAAGGCTGCTGGTATGTGGTAGTGCTCATGTGTTTTCCCTATCTTGTCCAATTTGCCTATACTTCCAAGGACACCTTCTGTGTCCCCTAGTTGCCAGAATCAGGAATCCAGACCATGTTTGGGTAATCTCCTGAGTCTCCTGTGCCAGGGAGGCAATTTCAGCTAGTTTCCAAGGTGACAAACTGGCTCCTACCACATCCAGTGTCTCTTTTCTTAACAGAGCTAGCTGAAGGACCTGGCAGCATGATGCCATTCCAACCTGGAAGTCTTAATGTTACATTTTCATGCCAGAAATGAGTGAGGCACTTATTGTTTCATTTCGGACTGCAAAAGATCTTGGGCTGGTCTACCTCTTAATTTTTTTCATAACCTTTTATAAGACAAGGTCAAATAGGAGGGAGCATG
>CAOKZL010005627.1:0-11544 GCA_948472985.1 Iguana delicatissima | reverse complement strand
CTCAGAACAAGTGACAAGCAAAAAGGCACAGAGAGACCAAATTTGGTTTTTCAATTCCTATTCAATTCCCAGTGTCTCTATTGAGTCATCCTTCACCAAGGTAAGACCAAACTCTCCTGGATCAATCCTGTTTGTGACGCCAATTATGTCATGGACCGAGATTGTTGGTATGTTTGACCCAGAGAGAAATTCAGCCACCTTAGACTATAGGATCCCAACAGAAGACACATAGGAAACCAGATCTGGGTTTAACCACTATGCATGTAACATTTATTAAGACATGAAATACACAAATCACATTTCCGTATCAAGAGCTTTCTTTTACCCACTCAATCATACAACATACTCACGAAAAGCTGGTCCTTCGCCAAACGTTGGCCAGATGTCCTCGAAGGTATGGACGCCCTCTGCTGCAGCCAAGGGTCATGAAAGTGAGTCCAAAATCTTCCCCTCTTTATAGTCATATTCCCCACTTCTTGAGGAAAAGGACATGTTTTGCTGGTTGCTAGGGTTCCAAGTACTTCCATTGTATAAAGGCAATCAAGCAATTAAAAGAATAGTTCATATCATCTTGTACCTTACTAATAAAAGGTTGCTTGCAGAAGAATTGGTCATATATCATGTTGTCAGGAAATGTATCAAATGCCTCAGTGGTTCTCGGCCATGCAGGGTAGGGTAGGGTCAGAAATACATCACCGCTTGCCCGTCTGAGGGTGTGCCAGGCTTTTCACGGCTCCTCGTTTCTTCTGCCTTTGCACATAAGAACTTAACTGTTTTCTTAATAAAGGTATTGATCACTGTTGAATATCGTGAATTCGTGAAGGTGGATGAAACATAAAGACAATCAAAGAAGATATGCATTGTAGGCAACATCACATGGCAATTAAGGAAGCCACACTTCTGGATCTGTGCATCTCAAGAGTACATTCTGTTGGTGCCAAGTCCTTATTGTTTTGCAAACTTTCTTCTCAAGCCAAATTAGCATTCCGTGTGTTCTCAATTTCACAGTTCAAGGAATCCTCACTTCACAATCCAAACCCCTCCTTACAATAATGCACTGCGCGCAGCCATTTCAGTCTGGTTCAGGACTGTGCTTTTCCCTTCTGGAACTCATTCGTTCATCACATCCTCGGAGGCAGCGACACTGCCCTGTAGCGGGGTGAGGGCTCCCAAGACCTCTGATGAGACGGCGAGTCGGACCAAAGAGGCGATCTGCTCGGCATCCTCTCATAATGGGAGCGATGGACCTCCCTAGAAGGCGAACAAGACCAGTGTCGCAGTGACCAGTACTGTAGGTCGGGATGGTACCAGTCCCTATAAGACGGGGAGTACGAATAGTACGATCCCACCAGCTCATGCCAAAGGTGCTCCTGGCCTTACCTACCGAGGTAGGAGGCGGAGGTGTACACGGTGTCCCCGGAGTAGGCCCTCTCCAGGCACATCTCCCGATGTCATGGGGATGGAGGCCTGGCTCTCTGGTCAGGAGAGCAGGACTCACCGTGTCTAGAGGCTGGCTTGTGGGCAGACAAGGGTCGATGATGGACCACAGCCTCCTCCTGGCGGTCGGCCGGCAAGTGGCAATCTGATGGGGTGACCGCAGCCGTAAGCTTGGGTGGTTCCGAGGGCAGGGCCTCCACAGCCTGCTCCTCGTCGGACACCTCGGTTACCTCTTGCTCCTCTGGGAGCTCTTCAGCATCTTCCCAGAGGAAAGAGCAGAGAGAGAGCTGGGTCTGTGAAGACATCCTAGAGGAGGTGTGTTTACAGGCTTGAGGGGCTGTGCTTGCTCGTCTGTTTGTTTACTTGTGTTTGTTTAGTCTCCTTGTGCTGGCCGTGTGCTCTCCCTGAGCACACGGTATGACTAACGAGGGGGAGGAGCCAGCTAGGGGGGAGGTGCTTTATTAGGAGCTCCCAACGGCAAGCGCCTTCAGTGCGCGCACTTAAAGTCCTCTACTTCAATCCTCCAAGTTTAACCCTTAGCATTCTGTAGAGCAGACATAGCTTATACAGCTGAATTTCAGAAAGAAAGCACAGTTATTCTTTCTAGAATTAGGTACTGTACTGCTCTCTGTAGTTTCAAGGATGGAAGGTGAGAGAGCTACAGCAGTCACCTGTAACACTTGTGGGTTGTTCCTTTTCTTGCCACAAGATGTTCTCGGGTACACCTGCACCAAGTGCAAGCTGGTCACCTTCTTGGAGGAGAAGGTTCGCCAGCTGGAGGCACGAGTTTCTGATCTTCATCTTATTAGGGAAGGGGAGGAGTTTTGGGATAGGGCAGAGAAGACCTACCGGAACACCTAATGCACGGAGGAGCTGCCAGATCAGCCAGTCAGCACACTATGGCAGGAAACGGAGGCTTGGACGAATGTCACACGGAGGAGTAGAAGGACCAGGAAGGCAACAGAGACTCTTCACCTACACAATCGCTTCAAAGTTCTTGGCCTTACGAACAATGAGGAGTGCAATGCAGAGGGAACAGAATGTCAAGAAGAAGGAATCCAACTTCGGCAACAGGAACTAGATCAATGCTCCCATCCTCAACAGAATGCCCAGGCAGTCCTAGTAGAACACACTCGTCGAGGAGCCCAGGACAAGCCTCAGAGGAGGCGAGTTCTGGTTGTTGGGGACTCTTTGCTCAGAGCAACCGAAATGGCAATTTGCAAACCGGACAAGCTCAATCGAGAGGTCTGCTGTCTTCCTGGGGCCAGGATCAACCACATAATGGAGAGGCTAACCAGGCTGGTCAGACCCACTGACAATAAGCCCCTCATTTTGGTTCATGTTGGAACCAATGACACTGCGAGGAGCAGCTTTTTCCACATCGCAAAGGACTATGAGCTTATGGGGACAAAGCTTAAGGATCTTGGTGCACAGGTGGTCATTTCGTCTCTCCTCCCTGTTCAAGGATATGGCGCATGTAGGGAAAGGGCGATAGCAGAGGTCAACAACTGGTTCTGCACATGGTGCTGCCAGCAACGGTTTGGGTTTTTGGAAGATGGCCTGAATTTCTATGAACATGGGCTTCTGGCGAGGGATGGGCTGCACCTCACGAAACTTGGCAGGAATGTTTTTGCAAACAGTCTCGCAAGGAGGATCAAGAGGTCTTTAAACTAAGTTCCACTGGGGAGGGAGAAATTATTATTCAGGGCAAAGACCCGGCGAGCGCAGGGGGAAAAGGCCCAAATGATACTGGACAAGTAGTAAAAGCGGCCAATGGCGGGATGAGTAGAAACAATAGTACAGGACTTGCAGGAAGGGCCCGGGGACTTAAGTATCTCTACACTAATGCACGGAGTATGGGAAACAAGCAGGATGAACTCAAACTCCTAGTACAACAAAATAAGTACGATTTGATAGGCATCACTGAGACCTGGTGGGATGAGTCTCATGACTGGAATATAGGAATAGAGGGGTGTAGCCTATTTTGTAAAAATAGACCAAACAAAAGAGGAGGAGGAGTAGCCTTGTATGTCAAAGATGTTTTCACCTATGAAGAGATCCGGGACTTAAACCGAGAAAGCCAGGTTGAGAGCATCTGGGTAAGAATTAAGGGAGCGAGAAACAATAAGGATATTCTGGTGGGGGTTTATTACAGACCTCCAACCCGGGCTGAGGACTTTGATTACGCCTTCCTCAACCAAATGACTGCACATTCAAAGAGGAGAGATACAGTAATAATAGGAGATTTCAATTATCCGGATATATGTTGGCAGTCAAACTCTGCCAAGACAAAGGTCCAGCAAGTTTCTTGCTTGTCTTGCAGACAACTTCATGGTCCAGAAAGTGGAAGAGGTGACAAGGGGATCAAATATTCTAGATCTGATCCTGAACAACAGGGATGACCTTTTTAATGAGGTAGAAGTGGTTGGACCTTTAGGGGGGAGTGACCATGCCCTATTGGAATTTGGCATTCAGTGGGAAGGAGAAGATAAGGGTAGCCAGACACACATCTTAGATTTTAAAAAAGTGGACTTCGGTAAACTTAGGGAGCTGCTGGCTGGAATTCCGTGGTCAAGAATAGTGAAAAGGAAAGGAGTTCAGGAGGCATGGGAGTTCCTTAAAAGGGAGATACTGAAGGCACAGTCTAAAACTGTGCCATTAAGGAGGAAAAATGGAAGGCATCTGAAGAAACCAGAATGGTTGACTAAAGAACTTTCAGCTGAGCTCAGTGTTAAGAGAAACATGTACAGGAAATGGAAGAAGGCGGAAACCACCAAAGAAGAATTTAAGCAAGTAGCCAGGAGATGTAGGGAGGAGGTCAGAAAGGCTAAAGCCCAGAAAGAACTTAGGCTGGCCAGAGACATTAAAAACAATAAAAAGGGCTTTTTTAAATATGTCTGCAGCAAAAAGGAAAAAGGAGACAAAAGGGTCGCTGCGCAGAGAAGATGGTGAATTACTAACAGGGGGAAGAGAAAAGGCGGAACTACTTAACACCTTCTCTGCCTCAGTTTTTTCCCAGAAGGATACAAGCACTCAACCTGGCGGTTGGGGAGCAGGTGAGGAAGCAGGAGAAATGAGGCACATAATAGGTAGAGAGGTGGTACAGGAATACCTGGCCACACTGGAGGAATTCAAGTCTCCAGGGCCAGATGAACTGCATCCTAGGATATTAAAAGAGCTCGCAGAGGTCATTTCGGAACCGCTTGCTGTAATCTTTGAGAAATCTTGGAGGACAGGAGAAGTTCCAGCAGACTGGAAGAGAGCAAATGTTGTCCCCATCTTCAAGAAGGGAAAAAAGAGGACCCAAATAGTTATCGCCCAGTCAGCCTGACATCAGTACTCGGAAAGATCCTAGAGCAGATCATTAAGCAGTCAGTTTCTAATCACGTAGAAAGCAATGTGGTAATCATGAGAAGTCAACATGGATTTCTCAAAAATAAGTCATGCCAGACTAATCTTATCTCTTTTTACGATAGAGTTACTAGCCTGATAGATGAAGAGAATGCTCTGGATGTAGCATATCTCGATTTCAGTAAGGCCTTTGACAAAGTTCCCCATGACATACTTGCAATGAAGCTGGTAAAATGTGGGCTGGACAGAGCTACTTTTAGATGGATTTGTAATTGGTTGACTGACCGAACCGAAAGGGTAATCACGAAAGGCTGCTTTCCATCCTGGAGAGAAGTGACTAGCGGGGTGTCACAGGGTTCTGTCCTGGGCCCAGTGCTGTTCAATATTTTTATCAATGACTTGGATGAAGGAATAGGGGGCATGCTAATCAAATTTGCAGATGACACCAAATTGGGAGGGGTTGCTAATATGGCAGAGGACAGGATCAAAATTCAAAGTGACCTGGACAGATTGGAGAGCTGGGCCAAGGCTAACAAAATGAAATTCAACAGAGAGAAGTGTAAGGTCCTACACTTAGGTAGAAAAAAATGGAATACAGAAATAGAGGATGGGGGACACGTGGCTGGATAGCAGTACGTGTGAAAGGGATCTAGGAGTCTTCATAGACCACAAGCTGAACATGAGTCAGCAGTGTGATGCGGCAGCCAAGAAAGCCAATGCAATTCTCGGCTGCATCAATAGGAGTATGGTGTCTAGATCGAGGGAGGTACTGGTACCACTCTACTCTGCTTTGGTTAGACCTCATCTTGAATCCTGTGTCCAGTTCTGGGCACCCCAATTCAAGAAGGACCTGGTCAAGCTGGAGCAAGTCCAGAGGAGGGGGAGCAAAATGGTGAGAGGCGCAAAAGCTCCTAATGTATGAGGCACAGAGACCACGAAGAAGAAAACTATTTACTGACAACAGTCTTAGCCTTCCTAGTCAGCAGCTTTTCAAAAAAAGAATATAATATAATATTAATAATAATAATAAATTTCATTTGTTACCCATCTCTCCCCAGGGCTTGAGGCAGGGTACAGCATAGATAAAGATAAAAAATCATAGTTAGAATACACTAAAACATAGAACAATTCAATGCTATACTATACTATAATTAAAAACATCATAATTAAAAGTAGAGTTAAACGTACAGTTAAAGTTGTAATTAAAAGTACAGTTAAAAGCACAATTAAAAATAGACTGCTGGAAGAGATAAATCTTTAGTACTTTTTCCAATTCAGACAACATATTTTGCTGTCAAATCTCTCCTGGTAGGTCATTCCACAATCCGCGGTGGCCGATGATAATCTCCTCTGGGTGATGGTTGCCAGTCTAGTCTTGGCTGGCTTAAGTAGATGGCCCCCAGAGGACCTGAGCGTACGGGGTGGATTGTATGGGAAGAGGCGCGATCCTGCAGGCAACTTGGACCCAAACCATGTAGGGTTTATCAGTAATAACCAATAGATTCTTTCAAGACCATGGAGATGTGAAACAGAAACTAAACTGTACTGCAATGATTCCCCCTCTACCTATTGGGAGGGGTTGCTAATACACCAGAGGATAGGATCAAATTTCAAAAAGACCTTCACAGATTAGAGAGCTGGGCCAAAGCTAACAAAATGAATTTCAACAGAGAGAAATGTAAGGTCCTGCACTTAGGCAGAAAAAATGGAACGTGCAAATACAGGATGGGGGACACACGGCTGGATAGCAGTACGTGTGAAAGGGATCTAGGAGTCTTGGTAGATCACAAGCTGAACATGAGTCAGCAGTGTGATGCGGCAGCCAAGAACACCAGCGCGATTCTTGGTTGCATCAATAGGAGTATGGTGTCTAGATTGAGGGAGGTAATGGTACCGCTCTATTCTGCATTTGTTACCACTGTGTACTGGCCTGGCCTTTGGTGGACCAAAGATATCACTTTGATATCACAATTCGGCCCTGCTCTGCCACTAGCCAAGTGTTTGTGAGGCCACCGAACAAGCGCGAAGCTAGACATGGCGATTATTTGCTGTTTACACCAAACCAAGCCAGAAACTGCCAGATCTGTTTTAGGGGACCTCCCGAAACAAACACCTTCATTATACAATAAAGAGACCCTCTGCCCTGAGAGGGCACCCTGGCAAGCTGACTGCTTAACCGCCGAGCTAGCCGCATTTACATACCGGCCATACTATTGCCAATTTGGAACATAACTCAATCACGTAAATTCTGACCTTTCGGAGACATTGTCTCCAGCCCAAAACCAATTGTTGTTGCCCAAGACCAGACTAGCCTACGGTTGTTCTTTCCCCGATAAAAACCCCCAGTTCCGAGAGTTCTTTGGAACTCTTGCCGGATCGCTTTGGATTGTTTCGGACTTTTACCCAGCCTTGTGCCGCTCGGTTCAGCGAATTCCCCTCGGCCGCCACGCCGGTTTTCCTCCTCTACAATTGGCTTCCTTGGGACTACGAGAAAGGTGGCGTATCACCCATTCCCAAAACTCTATTTTCTCTTTTCTAGTTAGGAGTGTGATTGTGTTTTTCTTAATAATTGTTTAATAAATCTTATTGCTATTTTGAACTGCCTGACTGCTCACTGACCTGACGCTGTATACATTGGGTAAAAGATCCCCGCTAAGTTACCCTGCCTCTCATTAGACAAGAGAGTGCTCCAGCTAATTCCTCCCCCATCTTTCCTAGGATTGTTTGGTTGTTTGGGTGCCCATCCCGGGACCCCCAAGCCACAGGGTAACACATTGGGTAAGCCCCATTTGGAATACTGTGTCCAGTTCTGGGCATCTCAGTTTAAGAAGGATACCGACAACCTGGAACGTGTCCAGAGGAGGGCGACAAAAATGGTGAAGGGTCTGGAAGCCATGAAGCCCTATGAAGAACGGCTTAGGGAGCTGGGGATGTTTAGTCTGCAGAAGAGAAGGTTAAGAAGGGACATGATAGCCATGTTTAAATATTTGAAGGAATTTCATGTTGAGGAGTGAGTGGACCTTTCCCCTGCCGCTCCAGAGACTAGGACAAGGAGCAATTGATTCAAGCTGCAGGAAAGGAGACTCCACTTGAACTTCAGGAAGAATTTCCTGAAGGTCACAGCTGTCCGGCAGTGGAATAGGCTGCCTTGGAGTGTGGTAGAGTCTCCTTCTTTGGAGGTTTTCAAGTGGAGACTGGATAGCCATCTGTTGGGAATGCATTGATGGCTGTTCGTGCATGGCAGGGGGTTGGACTGGACGACCCCTGCGGTCTCTTCCAACTCTATGATTCTAGGATTGCACTATTCATATTCCAATTATCATTGCTTCATTGTGCCTCAGCTCCAGCAGCTGGTAAAAGCCCTTCCACCGGTATTCCAACTGGTATTATTCTGGGCTAAGAACCAGAACAGCAGCCAGAGACAGCTCCTTCACGTCTGGCCTCCCAAGGTAAGAGCGTCTTCCTCCATATTCCAATTTCCACTACTCTGCCCTGAGCCATAGAGGAGCAGCCAGCACCCGATGTTAAGTTCTTTGTGCATCCTGTCTTAGGCCATTTCCGCACGAGACTGTTATAGTGTTACCACCGTGAACTGGCCTGGCCTTTGGTGAACCA
This sequence comes from Iguana delicatissima, assembly GCA_948472985.1. Lineage (NCBI taxonomy): Eukaryota > Metazoa > Chordata > Lepidosauria > Squamata > Iguanidae > Iguana > Iguana delicatissima. Next base: position 3,141 of record CAOKZL010005627.1, on the reverse strand, counting down.
AAGATATCATTTTGATATCAGAATTCTGCCCTACTCTACCACCAGCCAAGTGTTTGTGAGGCCCGCCAAACAAGCGTGAAAGCTACGTATGGCTACTATTTGCTGCTCCCACCAAACCAGGCCAGAAATTGCCAGATCTGCTTTAGGGGACCTCCCGAAACAAACACCTTCATTACTAATGCGCAATAAAACAAAAAGATCCTCTGCCCTGAGAGGGCACCCTGGCGACCTGAGTGCTCAACTGCCGAGCTAGCCGCATCTACATACCGGCCATACCATTGTTAATTCGGAATAGAATTCAATCATGAAAATTCTGACCTTTCGGAGGCATTGTCTCCAACCCAAAGCTTGTTTTCACCCAAGACCAGACAAGCCTGTGGTCGTTCTTTCCCCAATAAAAACCCCCAGTTCCGAGGGTTCCTGGGATCGCTTCGGACGTCTACCAGCCTTGCTGCCGCTTTGTTCAGCGAATTCCCCTCGGCCGCCACGCTGAGTTTCCTTTTCTTCAACTTGGACCTCTCCAGGACTGCAAGATTGGCGACGCATCACCCATTCCCCCAAAACTCTATTTCCTATTCTAGTTAGGAGTGTGCTTGTGTTTTTCTTAATGTTGTCTAATAAATCTCATTGCTATTTTGGAACTGCCTGACTCCTCACTGACCCAACGCTGTAGACACAGGGTAAAAGATCCTGCTGCGTTACCCTGCCTCTCGTTAGCCAAGAGAGTGCTCCAGCTAATTTCCCCCATTTTTGCTAGGTTTGTTTTGTTGTTTGGGCACCCCTCCCGGGACCCCCAATTCACAGGGTAACAATAGTACTATGATTCCACTTTCAACATCCTATGGAAGCCTGGGGTTTGCAGTTTCGGGAGGGGCCGGCTGAGTTTTGGGAAACAGGCAGCCATGGCTTCTTCCCTTGACTGTGTGGCCTATGTGGCAGTCTGTTGTTTAGGAATGTTTATTTGTCATAAAGAGGAAGCCTTAACTTGCATTTCTTCCCACAAATGCTGCTTCTGCCCTCTGCACCCCCTACATGTGAATAAGTCTCCCAGATAGAAATTGAAAGGTACCTGTGCCTTGGTTTTAATGTGTTGCCGCGATAGTAGCCATACACCCTTGAACAACACAATAAATATCTTACTCAGTATGAATGAAATGAACAAGGGAGTCTGACCAGAGCAGAAGAACATACAGGAAAAAGGCCACCACAAGTGTTAGGCTTAACATTTTAATGCTTGGTAATTTGCTATAGAACTGGTGTGTGTTCACAATTAACTGTGATAGTAATTGGTTTTAGACACTTGCAACTCATCGAACAACCTTGCTTTAGAATTGTTTGTTTTGCCTAGTACATGTCAGTGATCAGTGTGTGCAAACAGAAGGACACTGCTAACATACACGATATCTTTCAGAATAACCCAGGATGTTGACTGGAACACATAGACTTAGGGATGTTAAGGGTCAAAAATACATACATGTGTACAAGCCGTGACTCTGGTAATGCTGATGCATGAGTCTTTTCTTTTATGTAAGCATGAAAATGGTATAAGGGAAGCCTGAAAAAAGAAAATCATCCTTCCTTGTCATGACTGTCAAGTGGTGATACCTGGATGGATCCTTTGGCCAAAGTTAATTGTGTGTGGGTCTTTTTTTTTCTTTCCTTCTCTTTTCTACCTTCCTACCTTGTGTTGGCGGGGGCAGGGGGTTCAAGTCAGCTCTGTGTCCACTTGGGGATACGGTGAATTGTGGTTTGCTTATCCACCCTAACACAAGGATCGAAGCAACAGTACTGTTTGCATTAGCTTCCAAACAGTGCTACCTGGAGTCCCAACTGCCCAGATCAGCTCTCAAATTGTCATGGGCTGTACTGCTCCGCTTTCTTCTTGGATCGGGTCACCATTCTAGGAGTGCATCTGCCCACAGACACCTCCTCGGTTAGTGGTGTACTGGTATAGCCGGCTGTTGCTGTGCCCAGTGCTGAAGTGGACAGATTTTGGCATGCGGACGGCGTAGTGCTTTCGGTGGACATCTGTCCCTGCAGGGACTGCAGTATAGCCATCATGATGTTGTTTCCGATCTCCATCTGCTCCATGAGCTCGCGCCGCTCATCTATACTGGCTCTCACATCTTGCTTATACCCGTCAACGAACTCCCGAAAGATCACATTCCCCGCCTGCATCTCCTGCAGTATTTCCCGGTGTTTCTTCTGGCACATGGCTTTGGTCAGATTATTTTCCTCCTGGAAATGCTCCATGATTGCAATGGCAATCCCCTCACCTCTGCGACCCAATCTGTCTCTCCCCCTGGCCAGTTTCAGCCTTGTGGGAGGGGCCAACGATGCAGGTTTGGGGTGGGCTGAACTGCTGCTCTTGTTGGTAGCCACCTCTGAAAAGGACATGGAGAAGCCGATTGTTTAGTATATATGCCATGGTTTGACACCGCAAAGGCATTCCCTGCCTTTTTTCACTTTAGAGAGGCATGTACATCACTACATCTCTGGACCTAAGGTTGTCCTGCCCAGTTTTCCTGGCATTATCCACTGATGTGCAATACCACCTGCTGTTCTTTGCATTCCCCCTGCTGTGGCTGTGATGAAACCGAGGAAAGACATCTGTGTCTTCAACCATGGGAGCGACGGCTGTATGTGGTTACTGATACAAACCTATCAACTGTTACTGTGATTACCTAGCCTAAGCCCGAGGTCTACAATTTCATATTGGTTATGGTTAATATCTCCACGTGGCACTCCATAAGATGAACTCCACGTGTCTGACTGGGTCACGGAAAGCCTGTGTACGCAGGCACGGCCGCACGGCCTTAATTATGCAAGCTAGGTCTAGGCCAGTAAACAACTATCTGTCGCACAGTCAGTAGTGCCCTCCAGACACAGTCGACCATTAAGCCAAAGAAAGGGTCTTCAGGCCCAAACCGCTTGCTTGACAGGATTAGTGCGTCCGTCTATACAGCCTCCAAGTGCTCCCTCATCTGCAGGCTGTTCGAACAATTGGCAGTGCTGGCTAAATCTCATCAATTCTAATTTCAACCTTTCGGAGGCTTTGTCTCCACTCAAATTCCTATTGTTCTCCTTGGGAGAGGGCTAGCCTCCAGGTACAGTCTTCCCATAAAAACCCCAAGCTTGAGC
>CAOKZL010005625.1:0-12399 GCA_948472985.1 Iguana delicatissima | reverse complement strand
ATGCTTATATGAAACAACCAAAAAAAGACATATGCCTACATATACCATTAACCAGTCACAATGTGCAATTTGTTTTCCTTTGGAAACCCCCTGCTTTATGGGTTTGCTTTTTATTTAAATACAAAGGAGAAACTAGGAGCAACTGCTGGGGACTTAGTTCTGGTAGTATTTCTCCCACATGCTGCAAAATCAGAGTGGTCCCCTGATTAGAGGGAAACAGGCATAGGACATGAGATCACACATACACAAATCCCTCCTCCCAAGTTTGTTCATTGGTTGTTCAAATGGGTGTAGTGCTCATCCAGCCGATATGGTATTGTGGTTGGCATGCTGGACTAGGACTGGAAAGACCCAGATTCAAATCCTCACTGGCCATGAAGTGCCTTAGGTGACCATCAGTGAATTACAAACTTTCAGTGTAAACAACTTTACAGGTTTGTTGTGAAGCCAAAATGGGAGGCCTATGTGTGGTGTTTTGAATTGCTTCAGGAAATGGCATTACACGTACCCCATCCCTCTGGGACCACGTGTTCTGCCTCCAACTATTATCAAATTGGTGTCTGTAAACTCCATGGTAAAAATGCAAATCATGAGAGTTTAATGCAAACCTTGGAGAAGGGGTGCATCCATTTTTATGAATCTTCGTGATTTTTCACATGGAATGCCAACAATACTACCATTCAACCCTGTGCGGCATGTAGACAATGTAATGTGATATTACATCCCCAGTTCCATTAAAAACAAAAAGAATAGGATAACAATGCTAACAACGATGTCTGTAAATCTGTACATACCAACCAGCCACCTCTTAACTAGAAAATGGTTGTCTGTTTTAATAAAAAGAAAGACAGATGCCTGAAGCAGCAACCAGTTCCTTTTCTGGTGAGGCTCCTCTCATGATTTTTCTTGGCTCTGGAGCAGACACCCATGCTTGTTCTCCCCCTTTTCCTCTCACCTGCTAGAGTCCAGATGGTTATTTTGGGCTCTCTTGACTATGAGAACCTGGATGTCAGCTCACAGTGCACTATTGATTAAACCACATCACATGGAGGCCAGAGGCATTCTGGGAAATGAATTATTGCAAGTGAGTGGAGTGCACCTTAGCTTTGCAATGTGCCCAGCCATCCTCTGGGAAAGCCAAGCAAGGCAAGCCTTGAATGGGACATGGAAGTCTTGTGAGCCCCTTGATGGGTCTCCATGAGTGCCAAGTAGGGGAATGTTCATCTAGAACAGAGGTAGGTAATGTGGTACCCCACACAAATTCCCAAGGCTATTTTTGCAGCCCTCAAACTCTCCAGATTCCCCAGACCAGTAATTTTTCTGGCCAAAGAAGAGAATGAATTACCTTTTTTGTACACCTCCAGGAGCTGCAATTCACTCTTCAAAGAGGCTGCATGATTTCCACGATCACCACTACTCTTTAACATAAAAAAAAAGCCTATTTTTCACATTAAGAAGAGAATGTCAGGCCACTTCCAAGGTTGTGTTGTGCTGGCTGTTGCATCTTTGCAAGTCCATGAAGTCTGTCAAGATTTCCTTAGGGCAGAAAATGTAGAATTAAGGGTTGAGTGCAGTAATGCCTTAGTTTGCAGCCAAAGCTAGCTTTGCTCTGCGTGTGCACATGTTTCTGTAGCTATGGAAATAACACCTCTCCCCGCCTCTGTGTCTCCTTCTGTCTCTCACCGGCTCCCACTCAACACTCCTCCTTGTGTTTTCAGAGATTTGGCCATAGTTGTTCCTGTATTAATGAAGAAGCATTGATTTGTGTTTCCCTTCAAATAACAGCTGTAGAAGGAGAGATAGTTCATCTCTACTCCCTCTCTAACACTTTCATGCTGGGAAATAGAATTATGACTCTACAGGCCAGACAATTTGCAGAGGTTAAAACTCAATTGAAGAGGCAACCTCTAAACCCTAGGCATTTTCTCTGAATTCTCCTTACTCAGGATGTGGAATTCCAAACATCCTGACCTGATTCACTATAAGTGTAGTATCTCTGCTGCAACTGCTGCTTCTCTTATGGGAATGCCTTTCATATTGAAATTTATGTATGTGTTTCATTTATTTATTTAGCATAATTTCTAGACTGTTTATCATAAAGCAATGTTTATCATGCAGCAGTAGAAGAGCAATAGACCCCAAAATGATAAAACAGAATACAACATCTAAAAAGTGTAAAATCAAGAAAGAAGACCTAGTGAAAAGCTTCCATAAACAAATGGCTGTTCAGTAGGTGTAAAACACATGACAGATTCTGCCTCCCATGTAGGAAGAGGCAAGTGGAATGTTTTCAAGTATGCAAATTTCCAAATTTCCCACCCCAAAAGAATTTCGGGGGGCCCGGAGTGTTTTTTTGTCCCTCAGGATTTTGCTTCCCTTTCAAAGGCGATTTTTTCCAGGTCCCATTTTTTAAAAAGGGTTTTTTAAATTTGGATGCACAACCCCAAAGGTTTGTTGTCCTGGCTTTTTTTCCCCCTTTAAAAACCCCTAAAAACCCGAAAAGGTTCTTGGGGTGTGTTAAGGGGTTTTGATTAGGTAAGCCTAGTTTGCCCAAACTGTTTTCTTGCAAGTTTTTTTCCAGGGGTTTCATTTTTTCGGGGTTGGGTCCTTCCCCAAAGGCCCCCCAAAATTTTTCTGGTTAAGAGATTTGAATTTTTCCCCCGATTTGTTTTTTTAAAAGTGTCCCCCCTTCGCTAAAGAAAACCCCCCTCTTTTATACCCCCAAACTATGCTTGAGGAGATGTTTTAGGGATCTAACAGGCCCAATCAGGGTTATTCAAAAAAGGGCCCTTTAAACCCTGGCATTTTTAAAATTCCCTTCCCCCCTTATGGGACAAAATCTGCCGGGTTTTAACATATGAAACCTTTGTTAGGGTTTTTTAGGAAGGCTCTTTCTTGATTTAATTTTGATGTTGTATTCTTTTTTTTTTGGGGGTTAATTTTTTTAATTTTTTTATATAAAAAATTGTTTATATAAACATTTAAAAAATTTACAAATAAAAAAATAAACACAAAAAAAATTTTAAATAAAGGCTTCCCCATAAAAAAGGGCATTTCAGTTAAAACACAAAAGGGAATTCGGCCCCCAATGTTGGAAAACCAATTGAAAGGGGAAATTCAGAGTTTTTTAAAAGGGAAATTTGGGTTTAAATTTAATTTCCCCCTTGAAATTGTCGGGCCCTTAAAGAAACTATTCCCATATGAAATTTTTTTGGGGGAAAGAGAATTTCCCCTTTACAGGAAAAGGGAAACACAAATCAATGCTTCTTCATTAAACAGGAACAACTATGGCCAAGATCTCTGCAAAACACAAGGAGGAGTGTTGAGTGGAGCCGGTGAGAGACAGAAGGAGACACAGAGGCGGGGAGAGGTGTTATTTCCATAGCTACAGAAACATGTGCACACGCAGAGCAAAGCTAGCTTTGGCTGCAAACTAAGGCATTACTGCACTCAACCCTTAATTCTACATTTTCTGCCCTAGGATCTTTCACAGACTTCATGGACTTGCAAGATGCAACAGCCAGCACAACACAACCTTGGAGTGGCCTGACATTCTCTTCTTAATGTGAAAAATAGGCTTTTTTTTTATGTTAAAGAGTAGTGGTGATCGTGGAAATCATGCAGCCTCTTTGAGAGTGAATTGCAGCTCCTGGAGGTGTACAAAGGTAATTCATTCTCTTTTTGGCCAGAAAAATTACTGGTCTGGGGAATCTGGAGAGTTTGAGGGCTGCAAAAATAGCCTTGGGAATTTGTGTGGGTACCACATTACCTACCTCTGTTCTAGATAACATTCCCTACTTGGCACTATGGAGACCCATCAAGGGCTCACAAGACTTCCATGTCCCATTCAAGGCTTGCCTTGCTTGGTCTTTCCCAGAGGATGGCTGGGCACATTGCAAAGCTAAGTGCACTCCACTCACTTGCAATTCATTTCCCAGAATGCCTCTGGCCTCCATGTGATGTGGTTTAATCAATAGTGCACTGTGAGCTGACATCCAGGTTCTCATAGTCAAGAGAGCCCAAAATAACCATCTGGACTCTAGCAGGTGAGAGGAAAGGGGAACACATGGGTGTCTGCTCCAGAGCCAAGAAAAATCATGAGGAGCCTCACCAGAAAAGGAACTGGTTGCTGCTTCAGGCATCTGTCTTTCTTTTATTAAAACAGACAACCATTTTCTAGTTAAGAGGTGGCTGGTTGGTATGTACAATTTACAGACATCGTTGTTAGCATTGTTATCCTATCTTTTTGTTTTTAATGGAACTGGGATGTAATATCACATTACATTGTCTGACATGCCGCACAGGGTTGAATGGTAGTATTGTTGCATTCCATGTGAAAAATCACGAAGATTCATAAAAATGGATGCACCCCTTCTCCAGGTTTGCATTAAACTCTCATGATTTGCATTTTTACCATGGAGTTACATACAAATTATGATAATAGTTGGAGGCAGAACACTTGGTCCAGAGGGATGGGTAGATGTCTGTTCCATTCCCTGAAGCAATTCAAAACACCACACATAGGCCTCCCATTTTGGCTTCAAAAACCTGTAAAGTTGTTTACACTGAAACTTTGAATTCACTGATGGTCACCTAAGGCACTTCATGGCCAAGTGAGGATTTGAATCTGGGTCTTTCCAGTCCTAGTCCAGCATGCCAACCACAATACCATATCGGCTGGATAGCACTACACCCATTTGAACAACCAATGAACAAACTTGGGAGGAGGGATTTGTGTATGTGTGATCTCATGTCCTATGCCTGTTTCCCTCTAATCAGGGGACCACTCTGATTTTGCAGCATGTGGGAGAATAATCGAACTGAAGCCCAGAGTTCATCAAATTTCCTTGTTTTTAAATAAAAAAACCCTAAAAGGGGTTTAAAAAAAACAAAGGAATTTGACTGGTTAAGGGTTTTTGAGCCTTGTTTTTTGGTTTTCAAAGTACTGAGATTTTTGGGAACCTTTTTTTTTTCCCACATGAGTACTGATAGTCTGTCTCTCAAAGATATGTCACTGGCCTCACAGGCTTAGAAAAGTAAATTCCCATTTGTCTCAAACTGTAACCTACATCATGGGTTGTTGTAATGATAAACTTGGGGTTTATTTAGTTGTTATTTTTATATCCCAACTTTACTCCAAGGACCTCAAGACTCTTCTCCTCCCATCTAATACTCACAACAACATTATGAGATATGTCAGCCTGAGAGAGAGTGACTGGCCCAAGTGAGTTTCATGAGACTATGGAGAGAAACCTGGATCTCCCAAGTTTCAGTCCAACATTCATAACTTACTACCACCTTGGCTCTCACTGGGATGACAAACATGACATATGGAGCTTTTTGGAAAGCAGCAAGAGTTACTATTGATCAAATTAGACAATACATTTCTCATAAATTTTGGTCTCCCAAGTGGTGCTCTTCCAAGTGGTGAAGGATGTCTGTTTGTCATATCATGTGAATTTCCTCACATATGTATCTTGCATTTAGCATGCTTTGTTTTGTGACTGGTCATTGGAAGGTAAACATATGCTTACCTTGCAAGTCGGATTCTTGAAGTAGCCCTCTTCAGGGAAATCCTAATGCGAGAGGGGAAATGGGTTTATTCCAAGGAAAATGCCTTCTCCCTTTGTGTCAGGTTAGATCCAAAAATAATTGATAATACTCTGATGGTTTTGCTATGTGTGAATGAGAAACGCTTTTCTAACAGCATGGTCTCTTAGACCTACAACTTGTTGGTACATTAATTACAGCAGGAAACTGGGAACGCTTTTAATTCTGTGAAAATGACAGATGAGTTTTCAAATACAAATGTTGCAAGAGACTTGTATCCAGAATAGTTGGGCAGTGCTAATAATGACGTATAAGGAATAAAGACAGTCTAAGGTAATTAAATGCACTGGAAGCTTTCAGGGTTTTTGAGAACCTGTTCTGCTTTTCTCTAAAGAGGTACTGCTAGACTGATTTGGATTATTCCTTTCTTTTTTTTCCTGTTCATTCTTTTAAAGCTATTTCAAAATTACTCCTCTGAGTATTGCTAGCAGCTTGGCAATCTTTTGTGCATGGCATTAAATAGAGGAAGAATAAAGAAAGGACTAAAATGAAACAAGGGGTCTCACTTTTATACATCTTTCTCCATACCCCCTGTTGTTTGCAATATTCTACAAAAGAACTTGAAAATATTTTATTTTCCTCTGTGCCGGCTTTTTTTAAAAAATGCTCTGCAATGTAGAAATATGTTTTGTCTTCATGTGGTATGGGAAATGTTTTCTTTCATAAACATGTTTACAGCTGATGCACATTTACCATGGCTCCAGAGAATCAGTATTTGTTTTTCAGCAGGCCCAGTTAAACTAGTGACCAGGCATATTTTTAATGACACAGGACAATACTTGCAATGAACGTATTTTCTGCAACTTTCTGATTCCGTAGATCCTTTTCAAGCCATTTTAGGTATGACATGGGCCATTTCCGCACTAGCCTGTTTATAGCGCTATGATTCCACTTTCAACATCCTATGGAATCCTGGGGTTTAAAAAGGATCTAGCAGAAATCAGGAAACCAGAAAATACATTCATTGCAAGTATTGTGTGTGTCATTAAAAATATGCCTGGTCACTAGTTTAACTGGGCCTGCTGAAAAACAAATACTGATTCTCTGGAGCCATGGTGACCCACATCAGCTGTAAACGTGTTTTGAAAAGAAAACATTTCCATACCACATGAAGACAAAACATATTTCTACATTGCAGAGCATTTTAAAAAAAAGCCCGGCACAGAGGAAAATAAAATATTTTCAAGTTCTTTGCCTAGAATATTCAACAGGGGGTATGGAGAGAGATTGTATAAAAGTCAAAATTGCCTTGTTTCATTTTAGTCCTTTCTTTATTACTCCTCTATTTAATGCCATGCACGAAAAGATTCAAGCTGCTAGCAATACTCAGAGGATAATTTGAAATAGCTTGAACAGGAAAAAAAGAAAGGAATAATCCAAATCAGTCTAGCAGTACCTCTTAGAAAGCAGAACAGGTTCTAGAAACCCTGAAAGCTTCCCAGTGCATTTAATTACCTTGACTCCTCTTTATTCCTTATACGTCATTATTAGCACTCCAACTGTCTGGATACAAGTCTCTTGCAACATTTGTATTTGAAAACTCATCTGTCATTTTCACAGAATTAAAAGCATTCCAGTTTCCTGCTGTAATTAATGTACAACAAGTTGTAGGTCTAAACCTCATGCTGTTAGAAAAGCGTTTCTCATTCACACATAGCAAAACCATCAGAGTATATGATTAAGTTTTTGGATCTAACCTGACACAAAGGGAGAAGGCATTTTCCTTGGGAATGGCCCCTCTCCGCATTGGGCAAAGAGGCTGCTTCAAGAATCCGACTTGCAAGGTAAGCATATGTTGGCTTCCAAATGACCAGTCACAAAACAAACAGTGAGAAATCCCAAGATACATATGTAGGAGGAAATTCACATGATATGACAAACAGACATCCCTCACCACTTGGAAGAGCACCACTTGGGAAAGTGAAAATTTATAGGGAGTGTATTGTCTAATTTAATACAATAGTAACTCTTGCTGCTTTCCAAAAAGCTCCATATGTCATATGTTTGTGCATCCCAGTGAGAGCCAAGGTGGTAGTAAGTTATGAATGTTGCAACTGAAACTTGGGAGATCCAGGGTTTCTCTCCATAGTCTCATGAAACTCACTTGGCCAGTCACTCTCTCTGGCTGACATATCTCATAATGTTGTTGTGAGTGATGGGAGGAGAAAGTCTGAGGTCCTTGGAGTAAAGTTGGGATATAAAAATAACAACTAAATAAAAATTTCCAGATTTTATCAACCCATGATGTAGGTTACAGTTTAGACAAATGGGAATTTACTTTTCTGACCTATAAAGCATGGCTCATATCTTTGAGACAGACTATCAGTACTCATGTGATTGAGAAATATTCTTATGCTGGATACGCAAATATCCAGGCCTATATTTCTATGGATGGCAAAGGAATAGCATCCTTTCAAAACTTGCTTTAAACTCCTTAGAATGATAGCTAAGTAAATAACAGAGTCCTCCAGAATATGGTTGAACTACAACCCAGGCATTTCTCACTCTGGCTATGCTGACTGGGAAGTCTAGTAAAAATCACAGAAGGTGCTGTGAGATTCCCATCCTGGCCACCATGGAGTGAGCTGGTGTTTGCTAAGCAGGTCAGTGTGTTGAGAGTGAGCCCACATTGAAGCTGGCCAGAGCTTAGATCAACTTCAGTTTCCAGTGCCAGCTGGTGAAAAAGTTCAAAAATGCTCTGTCACATTTAAAATGAAACGAAAGAGAGAATTTGCCAATGCCACACTCACCAAAGCAGTTTGCAGGTGGAGTCCCTGGAGCCCTGCCGTGTGGTTTAGTCTCGTCATGACTTTCTGCTTTACCATGTGGACAAAGGCAGATTACTCAAACAAAGGTGACCCAGTGTGATGCTTCATTAGGATGTGTATGCATGTTGGCACTATGCACAAACTAGCTGGCTATCTGTTAGCTCCCTGGACTGTTATTTCCCACATATAAATCCCTGAATAATCACAGACCAGGTTACTTGCTGTTGTTGTGTGCTTAAGTCATCTCTGACTTATGGTGAGCCTAAATTGGTATATAGGATCTTGGCAAAGATTTGTTCCGAGAGGGGTTGTGGTCTTTACAGTGAGGTTGAGGATGACTTGCCCAAGGTGAGCCGAGTGGGTTTTAATCGTAAGTGATGATGTTGAACCCTTGCTCTCCAGACTTCCTGCCCAATTTTCTGGCTCTGCTACCTAATGATAACCTCCCTCTTATAGACCCAGAAGGACATGATGTCATATGAGGAAATGTTGATGAACAGTTGACCATCATGTGGCATTGATTCAGAACCAAAGTTTCTTATAATAACATCTGCATACTTGAAAAACATTCACTTGCCTCTTCCTACATGGGAGGCAGAATCTGTATGTGTTTTAGACACCTACTGAAACACCGTTTCTTATGGAAGCTTTTCATTCCATTCTTGTTTCTTTTTGATTTTACACTTTTTTGAGATGTTGTATTCTGTTTATCATTTTGGGTCTATACTTTACTGTACAGTAGTAAACATTGCTTTATGATAAACAGTAGAAAATTATGCTAAATAAATAAATGAAACACATACATAAATTTCAATATGAAAGGCATTCCAGTAGAAGCAGCAGTTGCAGAGATACTACACTTATAGTGAATGGTAAAAAATATGAATAACACAGTAAGGGAAAATTGAAATTGCCTGGGTGTGAAGCTGCTGCTGATGGATTTCCTCTGATATTGGCCTGTAGAGTCATAATTATTATTCCCAGCCGGCACTGTGTTAGAGAGGGAGAGAGATGAACTATCTCTCCTTCTACAGCTGTTATTTGAAGGGAAGCACAAATCAATGCTTCTCATTAATACAGGAACAACTATGGCCAAATCTGCTGAAAACAAAGGAAGTGTTGAGTGGGGAGCCGGTGAGAGACGGAGACACAGAGGCGGGGAGAGGTGTTATTTCCATAGCTACAGAAACATGCTGGCACAGACAAAGCTAGCTTTGGGGTGCTTGAGCATTACTCAACCCTTAATTCTACATTTTCTGCCCTAGGATACTTGCACAGACTCATGGACTTGCAAAGATGACACCAGCACAACACAACAGTGACATTCTCTGCTTAATGTGAAAAATCCAGCTTTTTTTTTATGTGTAAAGAGTAGTGGGTGATCAGTGGAAATCATGCAGCCTCTTTTGAAGAGTGAATTGCAGCTCCTGGAGGTGTACAAAAAGGTAATTCATTCTCTTCTTTGGCCAGAAAAATTACTGGTCTGGGGAATATTGAAGAGATTTGAGGTTTCAGAAAAATAGCCTGGGATGAGGGGTGCTCACATTACCTACCTCTGTTCTAGATCAACATTCCCCTACTTGGCATTCATTTGGAGACCCATAGAGGGCTGGCAGAAACTCCATGTCCCATTCAAGGCTTGCCTTGGTTTGGGTCTTTCCCAGAGGATGGCTGGGGCACATTGCAAAGCTTAAGTGCACTCCACTCACTTGCAATAATTCATTTCCAGATACCCCTCTGGCCTCCATCTGGATGTGGTTTAATCAATAGTCACCTGTGAGCTGACGTCCAGGTTCTCATAGTCAAGAACCCAAAAATAACCATCTGGACTCTAGCAGGTGAGAGGAAAGGGGGAGAACAAGCATGGGTCTTGTGCTCCAGAGCCAGAAAATCATGAGGAGCCTCACCAGAAAAGGAACTGGTTTGTGTTCAGGCATCTGTCTTTTCTTTTTATTATGGGACAAACCATTTTCTAGTTAAGAGGTGGCTGGTTGGTATGTACAGATTTTACAACATGGTTGTTACATTGTTATCCTATTCTTTTTGTTTTTAATGGAACTGGGGGATGTAATATCACATTACATTGTCTACATGCACAGGGGTTGAATGGTAGTATTGTTGGCATTCCATGTGAAAAATCACAAAATTCCATAAAATCGATGCGCCTTCTCCAAGGTTTGCATTAAACTCTCATGATTTGCATTTTTACCATGGAGTTTACAGACACCAATTTGATAATAGTTGGAGGCAGACACATAGATCAGAGGGATGGGGTACGTGTACTAACAATTTCCTGAAGTTCAAAACACAGCATAGGCCTCCCCATTTCCACTTCACAACAAACCTGTAAAGTTGTTTACACTGAAAGTTTGTAATTCACTGATGGTCACCTAAGGCACTTCATGGCCAAGTAGAATTTGAATCTGGGTCTTTCCAGTCCTAGTCCACATGCCAACCACAAATACCCATATCGGCTGGATGAGCACTACACCCATTTGAACAACCAAATGAACTTCCGGGAGGGATTTGTGTATGTGTGATCTCATGTCCTATCCTGTTCCCTCTAATCAGGGACCACTCTGATTTTGCAGCATGTAGGAGAATGCTACCAAATAAGTCCCAGCAGTTGCTCCTAGTTTCTCCTTTGTATTTAAATAAAAAGCAAACCCATAAAAGCGGGGGTTTCCAAAGGAAAACAAATTGCACATTGTGACTGGTTAAATGGTATATGTAGGCATATGTCTTTTTTTGGTTGTTTCATATAAGCATTCCTTTCCTCCCTCTGCAGCAAAAGAAGCCCCCCAACACCCAGCCATTTCCATGGTTTCTGGAAAGTAGGGGGAAAGGAAATGGAGAAGCATCTGGCTATGTCTTCACAGCCATGTGCAAAATGATTCCATCATCTGCTGACACCTCTGGAGGTCTGGGTGGATCTCAGTGGATGATCATTCTGCATTTGGCTACGGGACATAGCCAAGAAATGCTTCTCTGACTCCTCCGCCACTCACAATGACAGAAGGTCCACGATGGGGAATGCGGTGAGCTCCAGTAAGGCCCCTTCTGCACCTCTACCTTTTTCCCGGCTCTGGGTGCAGTGTCGAGCAGTCTCCAGCGGCAGGCTCTGCATCCCTGCTGCTGACTATTGCACGAGCTGCCTGCTTGCGCGAGAGCCCCACTTCTTCCTTCTGCTAGTTAAGAGCCTGGACTTTCCCCAGGCTCGCTGGGGGAGGAAGCGTGAGCCCGGCATGGCTCAGAGGCTCTGCATGCCAGGTAGTCTGCATGGGCCTGGGAGCAATGTGCGGGTGCGCACCATTTTTCAGCTTTCTAGGCGAAAACGAAAAGGTGTGCGATTGGCGCCTGTGGCCCCCTGGAGCATCATGTGATTGTGAGTGCGTCGTCCGTACCCTGCACAATCACGCGATGCTGCAGGGCGCCCTTTCGCATGGAAAATGCCATCAGAAGGGACCTAAGTCTGGGGGTACATAAAAATGATAGCTGTACAGTTCGCCCTGTCCCATTTTCGTTAGGGGCACAGGGCCCTCAGCAAAAGTGGAAAAATCGCAGATACCAAATGTATTTGTGTCTGTGATAAGGGATCTGAGGCATGGTAAAGAAATCAGGCTGCCAGCAGGGGGTCAAGAGAAAGGAGGAGGAAAGGGAGCATGGTGGCCTGTATCTTTCCTTCTCTTGCCCATCTCTTGTTCGGTGTGAACGATATGGGGGAGGGTTTGTGATGTTACGAAATCAGGCTGCGATCTATCCTTCAGGCCAGGCAGCAGTTTGGTGGAGGAGCCAGAGGCAGGTTTTTTAAAGGGCTGCGGTGCACTTGATTGGAGCCGCTCAGAGGGAAGGTTCATTGGATAGGAAGCACCTGAGGTGGTGGGTGGCGGGGGTTGGTGAAAACTTGCAAATGATACCAAATCTGTGAAAGTCAAACCCACAATTGGAGGGCTGAGCTGTAGCGCCATTTTTCTCTTGTAGTTGTACTGTATATAAATCTCAGTGACTGTGTGTTTTTGTA